>JAGFBZ010002210.1:0-133855 GCA_018398805.1 Hirundichthys speculiger | reverse complement strand
AAACTGGATCATATAACTCCAGTCCTCACTAACACCAGGAAACTGGATCATATAACTCCAGTCCTCACTAACACCAGGAAACTGGATCATATAACTCCAGTCCTCACTGACACCAGGAAACTGGATCATAACTCCAGTCCTCACTAACACCAGGAACTGGATCATATAACTCCAGTCCTCACTAACACCAGGAAACTGGATCATATAACTCCAGTCCTCACTAACACCAGGAAACTGGATCATATAACTCCAGTCCTCACTAACACCAGGAAACTGGATCATATAACTCCAGTCCTCACTAACACCAGGAAACTGGATCATATAACTCCAGTCCTCACTAACACCAGGAAACTGGATCATATAACTCCAGTCCTCACTGACACCAGGAAACTGGATCATATAACTCCAGTCCTCACTAACACCAGGAAACT
The DNA here is from genome assembly GCA_018398805.1 of Hirundichthys speculiger. Classification (NCBI taxonomy): domain Eukaryota; kingdom Metazoa; phylum Chordata; class Actinopteri; order Beloniformes; family Exocoetidae; genus Hirundichthys; species Hirundichthys speculiger. Next base: position 133,424 of record JAGFBZ010002210.1, on the reverse strand, counting down.
GGATCATATAACTCCAGTCCTCACTAACACCAGGAAACTGGATCATATAACTCCAGTCCTCACTAACACCAGGAAACTGGATCATATAACTCCAGTCCTCACTAACACCAGGAAACTGGATCATATAACTCCAGTCCTCACTAACACCAGGAAACTGGATCATATATAACTCCAGTCCTCACTAACACCAGGAAACTGGATCATATAACTCCAGTCCTCACTAACACCAGGAAACTGGATCATATAACTCCAGTCCTCACTAACACCAGGAAACTGGATCATATAACTCCAGTCCTCACTAACACCAGGAAACTGGATCATATAACTCCAGTCCTCACTAACACCAGGAAACTGGATCATATAACTCCAGTCCTCACTAACACCAGGAAACTGGATCATATAACTCCAGTCCTCACTAACACCAGGAAACTGGATCATATAACTCCAGTCCTCACTGACACCAGGAAACTGGATCATATAACTCCAGTCCTCACTAACACCAGGAAACTGGATCATATAACTCCAGTCCTCACTAACACCAGGAAACTGGATCATATAACTCCAGTCCTCACTAACACCAGGAAACTGGATCATATAACTCCAGTCCTCACTAACACCAGGAAACTGGATCATATAACTCCAGTCCTCACTAACACCAGGAAACTGGATCATATAACTCCAGTCCTCACTAACACCAGGAAACTGGATCATATAAACTCCAGTCCTCACTAACACCAGGAAACTGGATCATATAACTCCAGTCCTCACTAACACCAGGAAACTGGATCATATAACTCCAGTCCCTCACTAACACCAGGAAACTGGATCATATAACTCCAGTCCTCACTAACACCAGGAAACTGGATCATATAACTCCAGTCCTCACTAACACCAGGAAACTGGATCATATAACTCCAGTCCTCACTAACACCAGGAAACTGGATCATATAACTCCAGTCCTCACTAACACCAGGAAACTGGATCATATAACTCCAGTCCTCACTAACACCAGGAAACTGGATCATATACTCCAGTCCTCACACCAGGAAACTGGATCATAACTCCAGTCCTCACTAACACCAGGAAACTGGATCATATAACTCCAGTCCTCACTAACACCAGGAAACTGGATCATATAACTCCAGTCCTCACTAACACCAGGAAACTGGATCATATAACTCCAGTCCTCACTGACACCAGGAAACTGGATCATATAACTCCAGTCCTCACTAACACCAGGAAACTGGATCATATAACTCCAGTCCTCACTAACACCAGAAAACTGGATCATATAACTCCAGTCCTCACTAACACCAGGAAACTGGATCATATAACTCCAGTCCTCACTAACACCAGGAAACTGGATCATATAACTCCAGTCCTCACTGACACCAGGAAACTGGATCATATAACTCCAGTCCTCACTGACACCAGGAAACTGGATCATATAACTCCAGTCCTCACTAACACCAGGAAACTGGATCATATAACTCCAGTCCTCACTAACACCAGGAAACTGGATCATATAACTCCAGTCCTCACTAACACCAGGAAACTGGATCATATAACTCCAGTCCTCACTAACACCAGGAAACTGGATCATATACAATAACTCCAGTCCTCACTAACACCAGGAAACTGGATCATATAACTCCAGTCCTCACTAACACCAGGAAACTGGATCATATAACTCCAGTCCTCACTAACACCAGGAAACTGGATCATATAACTCCAGTCCTCACTAACACCAGGAAACTGGATCATATAACTCCAGTCCTCACTAACACCAGGAAACTGGATCATATAACTCCAGTCCTCACTAACACCAGGAAAACTGGATCATATAACTCCAGTCCTCACTAACACCAGGAAACTGGATCATATAACTCCAGTCCTCACTAACACCAGGAAACTGGATCATATAACTCCAGTCCTCACTAACACCAGGAAACTGGATCATATAACTCCAGTCCTCACTAACACCAGGAAAACTGGATCATATAACTCCAGTCCTCACTAACACCAGGAAACTGGATCATATAACTCCAGTCCTCACTGACACCAGGAAACTGGATCATATAACTCCAGTCCTCACTAACACCAGGAAACTGGATCATATAACTCCAGTCCTCACTAACACCAGGAAACTGGATCATATAACTCCAGTCCTCACTAACACCAGGAAACTGGATCATATAACTCCAGTCCTCACTAACACCAGGAAACTGGATCATATAACTCCAGTCCTCACTAACACCAGGAAACTGGATCATATAACTCCAGTCCTCACTAACACCAGGAAACTGGATCATATAACTCCAGTCCTCACTAACACCAGGAAACTGGATCATATAACTCCAGTCCTCACTAACACCAGGAAACTGGATCATATAACTCCAGTCCTCACTGACACCAGGAAACTGGATCATATAAACTCCAGTCCTCACTAACACCAGGAAACTGGATCATATAACTCCAGTCCTCACTAACACCAGGAAACTGGATCATATAACTCCAGTCCTCACTAACACCAGGAAACTGGATCATATAACTCCAGTCCTCACTAACACCAGGAAACTGGATCATATAACTCCAGTCCTCACTGACACCAGGAAACTGGATCATATAAACTCCAGTCCTCACTAACACCAGGAAACTGGATGATATAACTCCAGTCCTTGCTAACACCAGAAAACTGGATCATATAACTCCAGTCCTCACTAACACCAGGAAACTGGATCATATAACTCCAGTCCTCACTAACACCAGGAAACTGGATCATATAACTCCAGTCCTCACTAACACCAGGAAACTGGATCATATAACTCCAGTCCTCACTAACACCAGGAAACTGGATCATATAACTCCAGTCCTCACTGACACCAGGAAACTGGATCATATAACTCCAGTCCTCACTAACACCAGGACAAACAGGAAACTGGATCATATAACTCCAGTCCTCACTAACACCAGGAAACTGGATCATATAACTCCAGTCCTCACTAACACCAGGAAACTGGATCATATAACTCCAGTCCTCACTAACACCAGGAAACTGGATATAACTCCAGTCCTCACTAACACCAGGAAACTGGATCATATAACTCCAGTCCTCACTGACACCAGGAAACTGGATCATATAACTCCAGTCCTCACTAACACCAGGAAACTGGATCATATAACTCCAGTCCTCACTAACACCAGGAAACTGGATCATATAACTCCAGTCCTCACTAACACCAGGAAACTGGATCATATAACTCCAGTCCTCACTAACACCAGGAAACTGGATCATATAACTCCAGTCCTCACTAACACCAGGAAACTGGATCATATAACTCCAGTCCTCACTGACACCAGGAAACTGGATCATATAACTCCAGTCCTCACTAACACCAGGAAACTGGATCATATAACTCCAGTCCTCACTAACACCAGGAAACTGGATCATATAACTCCAGTCCTCACTAACACCAGGAAACTGGATCATATAACTCCAGTCCTCACTAACACCAGGAAACTGGATCATATAACTCCAGTCCTCACTAACACCAGGAAACTGGATCATATAACTCCAGTCCTCACTAACACCAGGAAACTGGATCATATAACTCCAGTCCTCACTGACACCAGGAAACTGGATCATATAACTCCAGTCCTCACTAACACCAGGAAACTGGATCATATAACTCCAGTCCTCACTAACACCAGGAAACTGGATCATATAACTCCAGTCCTCACTAACACCAGGAAACTGGATCATATAACTCCAGTCCTCACTGACACCAGGAAACTGGATCATATAAACTCCAGTCCTCACTAACACCAGGAAACTGGATCATATAACTCCAGTCCTCACTAACACCAGGAAACTGGATCATATAACTCCAGTCCTCACTAACACCAGGAAACTGGATCATATAACTCCAGTCCTCACTAACACCAGGAAACTGGATCATATAACTCCAGTCCTCACTAACACCAGGAAACTGGATCATATAACTCCAGTCCTCACTAACACCAGGAAACTGGATCATATAACTCCAGTCCTCACTAACACCAGGAAACTGGATCATATAACTCCAGTCCTCACTGACACCAGGAAACTGGATCATATAACTCCAGTCCTCACTAACACCAGGAAACTGGATCATATAACTCCAGTCCTCACTAACACCAGGAAACTGGATCATATAACTCCAGTCCTCACTAACACCAGGAAACTGGATCATATAACTCCAGTCCTCACTAACACCAGGAAACTGGATCATATAACTCCAGTCCTCACTAACACCAGGAAACTGGATCATATAACTCCAGTCCTCACTAACACCAGGAAACTGGATCATATAACTCCAGTCCTCACTAACACCAGGAAACTGGATCATATAACTCCAGTCCTCACTAACACCAGGAAACTGGATCATATAACTCCAGTCCTCACTAACACCAGGAAACTGGATCATATAACTCCAGTCCTCACTGACACCAGGAAACTGGATCATATAAACTCCAGTCCTCACTAACACCAGGAAACTGGATCATATAACTCCAGTCCTCACTAACACCAGGAAACTGGATCATATAACTCCAGTCCTCACTGACACCAGGAAACTGGATCATATAACTCCAGTCCTCACTAACACCAGGAAACTGGATCATATAACTCCAGTCCTCACTAACACCAGGAAACTGGATCATATAACTCCAGTCCTCACTAAACACCAGGAAACTGGATCATATAACTCCAGTCCTCACTAACACCAGGAAACTGGATCATATAACTCCAGTCCTCACTGACACCAGGAAACTGGATCATAACTCCACCAGGAAACTGGATCATATAACTCCAGTCCTCACTAACACCAGGAAACTGGATCATATAACTCCAGTCCTCACTAACACCAGGAAACTGGATCATATAACTCCAGTCCTCACTAACACCAGGAAACTGGATCATATAACTCCAGTCCTCACTAACACCAGGAAACTGGATCATATAACTCCAGTCCACTCACCAGGAAAACTAACCAGTCTAAAACTGGATCATATAACTCCAGTCCTCACACCAGGAAACTGGATCATATAAACTCCAGTCCTCACTAACACCAGGAAACTGGATCATATAACTCCAGTCCTCACTGACACACCAGGAAACTGGATCATATAACTCCAGTCCTCACTGACACCAGGAAACTGGATCATATAAACTCCAGTCCTCACTAACACCAGGAAACTGGATCATATAACTCCAGTCCTCACTAACACCAGGAAACTGGATCATATAACTCCAGTCCTCACTAAACACCAGGAAAAACTGGATCATATAACTCCAGTCCTCACTAACACCAGGAAACTGGATCATATAACTCCAGTCCTCACTAACACCAGGAAACTGGATCATATAACTCCAGTCCTCACTAACACCAGGAAAACTGGATCATATAACTCCAGTCCTCACTAACACCAGGAAACTGGATCATATAACTCCAGTCCTCACTGACACCAGGGAAACTGGATCATATAACTCCAGTCCTCACTCATAACACCAGGAAACTGGATCATATAACTCCAGTCCTCACTAACACCAGGAAACTGGATCATATAACTCCAGTCCTCACACCAGGAAATCATATAACTCCAGTCCTAACACCAACACTGGATCAATAACTCCAGTCCTCACTGACACCAGGAACACTGGATCATATAACTCCTCACCTCACTAACACCAGGAAACTGGATCATATAACTCCAGTCCTCACTGACACCAGGAAACTGGATCATATAACTCCAGTCCTCACTAACACCAGGAAACTGGATCATATAACTCCAGTCCTCACTAACACCAGGGAAACTGGATCATATAACTCCAGTCCTCACTGACACCAGGAAACTGGATCATATAACTCCAGTCCTCACTAACACCAGGAAAAAACTGGATCATATAACAACTCCAGTCCTCACTAACACCAGGAAACTGGATCATATAACTCCAGTCCTCACTAACACCAGGAAACTGGATCATATACTCACTAACACCAGTCCTCACTGACACCAGGAAACTGGATCATATAACTCCAGTCCTCACTGACACCAGGAAACTGGATCATATAACTCCTGTCCTCATTAACACCAGGAAACTGGATCATATAACTCCAGTCCTCACTAACACCAGGAAACTGGATCATATAACTCCAGTCCTCACTGACACCAGGAAACTGGATCATATAACTCCAGTCCTCACTAACACCAGGAAACTGGATCATATAACTCCAGTCCTCACTGACACCAGGAAACTGGATCATATATAACTCCAGTCCTCACTAACACCAGGAAAAGGAAACTGGATCATATAACTCCAGTCCTCACTAACACCAGGAAACTGGATCATATAACTCCAGTCCTCACTGACACCAGGAAAACTGGATCATATAACTCCAGTCCTCACTAACACCAGGAAAACTGGATCATATAACTCCAGTCCTCACTAACACCAGGAAACTGGATCATATAACTCCAGTCCTCACTAACACCAGGAAACTGGATCATATAACTCCAGTCCTCACTAACACCAGGAAACTCCTCATAAAACTCCAAAACACCAGGAAAATGGATCATATAACTCCAGTCCTCACTAACACCAGGAAACTGGATCATATAACTCCAGTCCTCACTAACACCAGGAAACTGGATCATATAACTCCAGTCCTCACTAACACCAGGAAACTGGATCATATAACTCCAGTCCTCACTAACACCAGGAAACTGGATCATATAACTCCAGTCCTCACACAAAACTGACAACCAGGAAACTGGATCATATAACTCCAGTCCAGTCCTCACTAACACCAGGAAAACTGGATCATATAACTCCAGTCCTCACTAACACCAGGAAACTGGATCATATAACTCCAGTCCTCACTGACACCAGGAAACTGGATCATATAACTCCAGTCCTCACTAACACCAGGAAACTGGATCATATAACTCCAGTCCTCACTAACACCAGGAAACTGGATCATATAACTCCAGTCTCACTAACACCAGGAAACTGGATCATATAACTCCAGTCCTCACTGACACCAGGAAACTGGATCAACTCCACTCACACCAAACTGGATCATATAACTCCAGTCCTCACTAACACCAGGAAAACTGGATCATATAACTCCAGTCCTCACTAACACCAGGAAACTGGATCATATAACTCCAGTCCTCACTAACACCAGGGAAACTGGATCATATAACTCCAGTCCTCACTAACACCAGGGAAACTGGATCATATAACTCCAGTCCTCACTAACACCAGGAAACTGGATCATATAACTCCAGTCCTCACTAACACCAGGGAAACTGGATCATAACTCCAGTCCTCACTAACACCAGGAAACTGGATCATATAAACTCCAGTCCTCACTGACACCAGGAAAGTGGATCATATAACTCCAGTCCCCGCTAACACCAGGAAAGTGGATCATATAACTCCAGTCCTCACTAACACCAGGAAACTGGATCATATAACTCCAGTCTCCCTGCTAACACCAGGAAACTGGATCATATAACTCCAGTCCACTAACACAGGAAACTGGATCATATAACTCCAGTCCCGCTAACACCAGGAAAGTGGATCATATAAACTCCAGTCCCACTAACACCAGGGAAACTGGATCATATAACTCCAGTCCTCATAACACAGGAAACTGGATCATATAACTCCAGTCCCCACTAACACCAGGAAAGTGGATCATATAACTCCCAGTCCTCACTAACACCAGGAAACTGGATCATATAACTCCAGTCCTCGCTAACACAGGAAACTGGATAACACAGGAAACTGGATCATATAACTCCAGTCCTCATTAACACCAGGAAACTGGATCATATAACTCCAGAATCAGAATCAGAATCAGAATCAGAATCAGAATCAGAATCAGTTTTATTGCCAAGTACGTTTTCACATACAAGGAATTTTTCTTGACGTCTGGTGCAGAACATATAAACATATAAGATATTAAAAATATAAAAATATAGGAAAATATAGAAAAATATAGAACAAGTACTAAGAGTCAGTGGGGGTCCTGGGCCTTGTTGATGAGGCCTACTGCAGTCGGGAAAAAACTGTTCCTGTGGCGTGAGGTATTGGTCCTGATGGACCGCTAGAACCGCTACTGCTAGAAGGGAGAGTCTGGAACAATTTGTGACCAGGATGGGAGGAGTCGGCCACAATCTTCCCTATACGCTTCAGGGTCCCAGAGGCGTGCAGGTCCTGCAGGGATGGCAGGTTGCAGCCGATCACCTTCTCTGCACAGTGAATGATACGCTGCAGCCTGCTCTTGTCCTTGGCAGTGACAGCAGCATACCAGATGGTGATGGATGAGGTGAGGATTGACTCAATGATGGAGGTGTAGAACTGCACCATCATTGTCTTTGGCAGGTTGAATTTCTTCAGCTGCCGCAGGAAGTACATCCTCTGCTGGGCCTTTTTGGTGAGGGAGCTGATGTTCAGCTCCCACTTGAGGTCCTGGGTGATGATGGTCCCCAGGAAGCGGGAGGACTCCACTGTGAAAACAGGGGTGTCGCACAGGATGATGGGTGCAGGTGGGGCTGCATTCCTCCTGTAGTCCACAATCATCTCCACTGTCTTTAGAGCATTGAGCTCCAGGTTGTTCTGGCTGCACCAGGTCACCAGGTGGTCAGTCTCCCGTCTGTAGGCGGACTCATCCCCACCAGAGATGAGTCCGATGAGGGTGGTGTCGTCCGCAAACTTCAGGAGCTTGACGGACTGATGACTGGAGGTGCAGCTGTTTGTGTACAGGGAGAAGAGTAGAGGGGAAGAGGGGAAAGAACACAGCCTTGAGGGGATCCGGTGCTGATGGTCCGGGAGTCAGAGACATGTTTCCCCAGCTTCACGTGCTGCCTCCTGTCGGACAGGAAGTCTGTGATCCACTTGCAGGTGGAGTCTGGCACGTTCAGCTGGGAGAGTTTGTCTTCCAGCAGAGCAGGGATGATTGTGTTGAATGCAGAGCTGAAGTCCACAAACAAGATCCTGGCGTAGGTTCCTGGGGAGTCCAGGTGCTGGAGGATGAAGTGGAGGGCCATGTTTATTGCATCGTCTACAGACCTGTTGGCTCTGTAGGCGAACTGTAGGGGGTCCAGGAGTGGGTTTGTGACGGCTTTCAGGTGAGACAGAACAAGGCGCTCAAATGACTTCATTACCACAGAGGTCAGGGCGACGGGTCTGTAGTCATTAAGTCCTGTGTTCCTTGGTTTTTTGGGGACAGGGATGATGGTGGAGGCCTTGAAGCAGGCTGGCACGTGGCATGTCTCTGTAACCCTCCTCTGCCTCTGTCACTAAAACTAAGGTGACAACTATCACGTGAGGCAGTGGAAGACTTCTAATCTAGGTCCTATGAGGAGACTGGCTAATGTTTTGCTGCACAACTGCAGTAGTATACCTGTACCAACCCCAAATAACAGACAACAACAATTAAAGAGATTAAATTAAATTATATTGTTTGTCACAACTTTAGCAACACTTGCTTAGATCGTTAAAGGCACAGGTTTGTTTAACACATCTGTACAAGTTATGTTCAGTTAACTTAAATAAAAACCCTCTGAGATCTCAGGAAAGGAAAATTGTGACAAAGTGCAAAAAAATGATTAAAGTTCAAAAAAAGGAAAAATAAAGTAATAAAACAAACTGAGTGCACTCAGACTGTCCTACCACCCTCTGTTGTTATTCTGCCCAGGGGAATTGGTGTCGTAGGGATAGACGATGGTGTTGTGGATGGGACTGATGAAGGGGGGAAAGGGAAGGGATGATGCAGATGGACCAGGAATGGAGGAAGAGGTAGATGAACAGCAGAAGATGGAGGGACCAGACTGAGCTCCAGCGACGACTCCCACAAAAAAAACCAGCCAGGAAATCAGTGTTCAAAGGCTTAAGCAGTTCCACACGGTTCTCTCTCGATCACAGCTCCTAACAGGTCTGTTAGAATCTTAAATCTAATACTGGACAAGTTTCTTCGAGTCTTTCTCTTCACTTTTTCTTCTGAAACTAGCTCGAGTCCGTCTCTCCCAACTTCACAGGTGCTGCAGCAAGCAGGGCACGTAAGCAGGGGTACATAGATTGTGTGAAGCTAAGATGACCACTCCCAGCTCATTTTTCCCGCACTGAGACAGAGTGCAACTAACTGCCCACCTACTTAAAGGGACAGCTTCTTAACGGAGAGGTTAACTTAATATAGAGGAGTGATACCTCTTTACCATCAATTTGTAACCAAAATAAAACATAAATAAACATAAATAAATGGTTTTTAAAAGAGGAAAAACACTTAATTAGACCTGACTCATCCTAATAAGGAAATAATTCAGGGGGGGATAAATTATCTGGGTTACACCCTCCCCCTCTTAACTGCATGAGTCCCTGCATGCATGCTAAACTCTATAACGGCTAGCAGAAGGTGGACCGATAATGTCTCGCAAGCTTTCAAAAAATGAACTAATGGCAAGAATCAATGGTTTCCCCAACTCATCGTAGGTAAACTTATGTGGGGGATGTCTTTCCCTTTGAGAGCGTCTGAGCTCAGTTGAAATATCATCAGAAACAGAAGCTAATCTTGTCTCAGGCTCTTGGTGTTGATCAGACTGAGAATCCGGGTTTCCTTCATCACTAGGTGAAGTACTCACTTCCTCTTCAGGTGTCATTTCACACGCTGGGATTTCCACAATAACATGTCCAGCTGGTTGAACAGGGGACTGTCTCTGAGCATCCTTTGCTTCAGTCACCAACTCAGGAGAGTCTGTTGATTGTTTAGGGGCAATCTGATCAGAAGGAGAATGCTGGATGCTGAATTCAGGAGCATGGGGGTTTAGTGAGACTAGAGGCTGTCTCAGTGGCACTCTTCCTATTTCCTGCACATAAGGGCCCCATGTAGTTGGCTGTGGGGGTCCTTCACTGTAATACTCCTCTTCTTCATCCCAAAGCTCAGCCTCAGAATTGTCACTCTCCATCTGGTGATTTTTGGAAGTCCTGCTCCTCAGATTCATTCTCTTTGGGCTGCATTGCTGTGATTCCTGCTCTGGAAGTTGCTCAACAGGCAGAAACCCACAGGGTAATAGGAGGTCTCTGTGAAGAGTACGGCGTGGGCCACTCCCACTCTCTGGCCTGATAACATATACTGGGCCACCATCAATCTGCTTCACACTATGTGGATTGGCTTCTCCCATCTGTCCGACAGTTTATGCTTGCCCACATACTCACATTTCTTACCAGAACACGGTCACCTTCAAATAACTCGGCTGCTCTGACTCTAGCATCAAATCGTGCTTTATTTCTCTCTCCAGTCTTTTTAGATTTTTCAGCAGCTAGCGTGAAGCTCTCCTGGAGACGCTGACGCAGCTTTTTGACATAGTCAGAATGTGTCTTATGAGTCTCATGTGGAGGATTGATGCCCAGGACAAGATCAACAGGGAGGGTTGGCTGCCTGCCAAACATGAGCTCATATGGTGAATATCCAGTCGTATCATTCCTGGTACAATTGTACGAGTGAACGAGGGGTTTAACAAAGTCTCTCCAGCATTGTTTGTCCTTTTCCTCTAGGGTTCTGAGCATGCTTAACAATGTCCTATTGAAGCGCTCAACAGGATTTCCCTGTGGGTGATAGGGTGTGGTTCGCACTTTCTTTGCTCCAATCAGTGAACAGAGTTCTTTGATAGTGTGGGATTCGAAGTCTCTCCCCTGATCACTATGGAGACGGCTAGGAAAGCCATAGTGGACAAGGAAGTTCTCCCAAAGAGCTCTGGCAACAGTCTTGGCTTTTTGATCCTTTGTAGGAACAGCTACAGCAAACTTCGTGAAATGGTCAGTAATGACCAAAATGTTCCTGATATCGTGGCTGTCAGGCTCAAGGGACAAGTAGTCCATGCAGACCAATTCTAGTGGGTAAGTTGTTTCAATGGAAACCATGGGTGCTGCTTTCTGGGGTTGAGCCTTTCTCCTAAAACACCTTTCACAGGTCTGGCATTTCTTTTCAATGGACTGTTTCATTTTAGGCCAGTAAAACCTGGTACAGGCTAGGCTTAGCACACGCTCTGGTCCCAAATGGCCTATGTCATCATGTAAGCCTTGTAGGGCTCTGTCTCTGTACTGTGCAGGTAATACAAGCTGATAGATTTTCTCTCCCCGGTCAAAGCACCTCCTGTTAAGGATACCTTCTTGGAGCTCAAGCTTGTTCCATTCTCTGACAAGCAACTTGACGTCAGGTTCAGAGTTCTCAGGTTTAAAACTGGGCTTCTGTGCCTGCTCTATCATGGAAATGACCTTTCCGATGGAAGGATCTGCTCTTTGCGCTCTGCGCCAGCTGTCCTTTGTCATTCCAGGTAAGGTGGTTTGGCCTTGATCAACAAACAAATTAGGCAATGAGGAAGCATCCACGGCAAGCGATTCTGCGAGAACAGGAAGTTTAGGTGAGGTTATTGAATGATGCTGACATACTGCAGAGATCACGTCAGCTGAGAGCTCTTGTTTCTCCCCCTCTAAGATGTGCTTCACCATCTCATTAATCCTCTCCTTCTCCTGCAAGAAGTGTTCATCCTCCCATGGTGCAGCTTGTGGCCGTCTAGACAGACCATCCGTATCCCTATTAGAGTGTCCTGCTCGATACTTGATGGTGAATCTGAAGGTTGACAGGGCAGCCAGCCAGCGGTGTCCAGCTGCATCAAGCTTAGCTGAAGTAAGGACATAGGTGAGTGGATTACTGTCCGTTAAGACAGTGAAATCTGTGCCATAAAGGTAATCTTTGAATTTCTCGCAGATGGCCCATTTTAGTGCGAGATATTCCTGCTTGTGAGCTGGATAGTTTTTTTCACTCTTTGACAAGCCTCTGCTTGCATAGGCTATCACTCTAAGCCTCTCGTCTTGCTCCTGGTAAAGAGCAGCTCCAAGACCCCCAGAGCAAGCATCTGTGTGCAGCACATACGGGATCTTAGGGTTTGCGAAAGCAAGAACAGGGGCTGATGTTAGTCTGTCAATCAGCGTTCTGTAAGCAGACTCGCACTCAGGAGTCCATTCTGCATTAAAGGGGACACGAGGATTCACACAGTTCTTTGGTCTCTCTCTTTTGTAAACTTTGCCTCTCTTTTTTGGAGGGTTGTACCCAACGGTCAGGGAGTTGAGCGGCTTGGCAATTTTGGCGTAGCCTTCCACAAAACGCCTATAATATCCTGAGAAGCCCAAGAAACACTTTAGCTCCTCCATATTCACAGGACGAGGCCAATCTTTGAGGGCGGAGATTTTCTCTGGGTCAGTGTGGACCCCCTGAGCATCTACTACGTGCCCAAGGTACTTTACAGATGACCTAAAGAACTGACACTTTTCTGGTGACAACTTGAGACCATAATCTCTGAGCCTATGCAAAACCTTCATAAGCCTAAGTTCATGCTCTTCAAGGGTGTCAGAGAACACAATAATGTCATCTAAGAATACAAGCACCTCACTCAGATGGAGATCTCCAACACACTTTTCCATCAAGCGCTGGAAAGTGCTTGGAGCGTTTGTCACACCTTGCGGCATACGATTAAATTCATAGAAGCCCAAGGGACATGTGAACGCTGTCTTAGGTTTATCTTCCTCTGCCATCTCCACCTGATAATACCCAGACTTAAGGTCCATTACTGAAAACCACCTCGCTCCACTCAGGGCTGAAAACGTCTCCTCAATGTTAGGAAGGGCGTATGCATCTTTTATAGTACGGGCGTTAAGCTTCCTATAATCAATACACAGCCTGATCTTCCCATTTTTTTTCCTAACCAGTACCACTGGTGAAGCAAAGGGGCTCTGAGACTCTCTTATTATCCCAGCATCTAAGAGTTCTCTGAGTTGTTGTTTTACTGCTTCCCTATCACAAGGATGTATAGGTCGTGACAGCTCTTTGAATGGTGTTGGGTCCTGCAGCCGAATGTGGTGGTTTACAGCAGTTGTACGGCCAGAAGAGAGTTCATCAGCAGCGAAAACCTCAGGAATGGAGTTTAGCTTATCTGATATACGTTGTTTCCATTCCTCAGACATGGTGGAATCATCAAGATTAAATGCTAGTTTTTCACCAAATGTCTGAAGCTCTGTGGGGACAACTGGAGTAGGGCTTAGGGGGGCTACACTCTTAACTGCGGATATTTCACCAATGACACACTTGGGAAGCAGAGTGACATTGTGGGCCGTTGCATTTCTGAGAAAGACAGGGATCTGGCTTGAGGCTTTACAGTTTATGTTCATAACTGCACACTCAAGGAGCAGCCCACCTGGGAGAGAAGAGGATTCAGGGGGCTCAAGAACAAAGGAAATGTGGGGATTTGCCTTCCCTACTCTGACTTCTCCAAAGAGACACATCTTTCGCCCTGCTGGGAGAGTAATGGGGTTCCTACCATGCAACTTCACAGGGCAGGGTTTGGTCTCAAATTTGCGTGTCCGAGCAGCATGTTGGAGAAGCAAAGCAAAGTTGTCTGACCTTCTCAAGAATGTGGACCTGCCGTGATCCATCCCACGTTGGTAAAGCTGCAGCAAAACATTTGTGCCTACTAACAGCGGGGCTCTCCTATGAAGCTGGCACTCGGGGATAACAAGGGCAAGAGCGACTAACTGTTCCTCTGCACCTGTTACACTCTCAGGGAAGGTTAGGGGAAGTTCAACATAGCCCAGATAAGGCACAGGTTGACCTCCAGCCCCTTCAACTTCAAGCAGATGGGAGATGGGCTGAATGGGGAAAGATGTTAAATGTCTGGAATGAAAGGTCTCTGAGATGGTTGTAACCTGTGATCCAGTATCAAGAATAGATTCACATTTTACTTCCCCTACAGACACTGTGGAGATGCAACGGGGACCAACAAGTCCATGAGGTAAGGTGCTACTGACTTTATCACTGTCTTGGAAGGCTTTAATTTCTGCCCCCATCATCACATCATGAGTCATTGCTATGGGACTAATCTGACTGACTTCCTCAGCTCCTGGTCGTCCCGCAACAGGAGCTTCTAGAAGTTTAAAGATGCTCTGCGGGCACCTTGTTGGGCCAAGAATCTGTCTCGTTTCTCTCTGAGCTCTGCATTTTTCTTCCGGACCAGGTCAGGGTTTGGTTCATTTGTGCAGTTTGCTGCAATGTGGTTGTCTTCCCCACATTTAAAACAGAACCATGGTCTAGGTGGAACTGGGGTTTGGGATCTTGGGTCAGAATTTCTGACACAAGCTGCCAAGTTATCACTCTGTAGGGACAATTCCCTCTTGGGAGTCCTGCTTGGGGCTTCTTCCAATTTCACCTCACTACTGTCTTTGTGTAGCAGCTGTGCAACTTGTTTTCGGAGATCAGCAACCTCTTTTTCCAGTTTTGTATTTGACTCATGCCTTTTGGGCATTGCAGCAGCAGGTTCCTCATTGAAGGATGGCATGCTTAGGACTGAGTGAACATGTGCTGCAGCCTTAGTGTTTCCTAGATGCTTTTTTATACGATCAATCTTTGCTGCTCGCCGATCCTCTTCTGTTCTTAAAAGCAACAGTAAGTCTGGAAAGGATGGAGGATTGCTTTTTCTGTGCTCAAGTTGGAGACCGATGAGTAAACTTTGGTCCCAGCATCCACGACAGAACTGTCGTAGCAAGTATTTGTCTGAGTCTGCAGCTGACACTCCCCCTCTAGAAATTGCTTTGGTGAGAAGGGTTTGAAGGCGATTCAAGTAGGCGGAGGGTTTCTCTCCAGAATTTTGGTTGGAGCCCAAGAATGTAGCGAATAACTCCTCGCCGTCCTCCACTACTCCAAATGCTGATTCCAGCTGAGTGATGTAAGCCCTTGGAGTTGCATTCGTTCCAAGTGGTTTGACTATATCAGCAGCTGGGCTAAGCAAGCTCTCTAAGATTCTTCTTACTTTTTGAGAGTCAGACAACGAAGTGTCACTCAAAAGAAGATCTACCTGGGTGCTCCAGGCATCGTAGTCAACCTCACCATTTGGCTTTGGCAACCGTCCAGAGAAAGTCTTGATCCTGCTTTGGCTGTAGCCCGAAGGAGTTGCTTCATTACGAATGAAATGCTCAACGATTACCTTTAGGACTTGTGATGGGTTCATTAGATCTGCATTAAGATGAGTGGGGTTTAACGAGGGACCAAGGGGAAGAGAACTCGGAGCTGGGTTTGGTGTTCTTTGAGTTGGAATGTCAGGTTGGCTTTCATCGGGGGCTCCGCTGTTGTTGCTGGGAGGGAGCGTGCTCTCATCCGAGGGCTGAAGGTGAGTATCCGGACTTTGGGGGGGAAAGAGATCAGGGTGAACATGTTGCATGCCATGTTGAAGTGCATCCCAGAATCCAGCTTTGCTGTTTCCAGCAAGGGTGCTCAGTTCAGCCAAGCATTTCAGTGCCAACTCTCTGCCCAATTCCTCCTGACACATCTCACGGATAGTTCTAACATGCCAAGTGACAGTGGGGTCATCTGGGCTTGCCAGATTGCCAAGGTTTGCAGGGTCAAGTCTTGATATTGCTCTATCTGAGGAGTACTGTACAAGAACTTGCCCCTTTGGCTGATCAGGGTTATTAGGGACCCTCACTACTTTTGCAACATCTCCATTTACCTTGAAGAAATCAGTTATACTTTCATCAGAATATGACTCACTTATGCCTGTTACATAGAGGCAACTGGGTCCATGTAAATCAAACTGGTTACAAAGATCCATATTACACTTGATGTGTGTAAGAAAAACGTACAAATTACTTAACCTTATCAATATTTGGGGTGGAATCTAAATAATTTAGCCAAATCTCCTGGCTGGCTCGCCACTATTGTAACCCTCCTCTGCCTCTGTCACTAAAACTAAGGTGACAACTATCACGTGAGGCAGTGGAAGACTTCTAATCTAGGTCCTATGAGGAGACTGGCTAATGTTTTGCTGCACAACTGCAGTAGTATACCTGTACCAACCCCAAATAACAGACAACAACAATTAAAGAGATTAAATTAAATTATATTGTTTGTCACAACTTTAGCAACACTTGCTTAGATCGTTAAAGGCACAGGTTTGTTTAACACATCTGTACAAGTTATGTTCAGTTAACTTAAATAAAAACCCTCTGAGATCTCAGGAAAGAAAATTGTGACAAAGTGCAAAAAAATGATTAAAGTTCAAAAAAAGGAAAAATTAAGTAATAAAACAAACTGAGTGCACTCAGACTGTCCTACCACCCTCTGTTGTTATTCTGCCCAGGGGAATTGGTGTCGTAGGGATAGACGATGGTGTTGTGGATGGGACTGATGAAGGGGGGAAAGGGAAGGGATGATGCAGATGGACCAGGAATGGAGGAAGAGGTAGATGAACCAGCAGAAGATGGAGGGACCAGACTGAGCTCCAGCGACGACTCCCACAAAAAAAACCAGCCAGGAAATCAGTGTTCAAAGGCTTAAGCAGTTTCACACGGTTCTCTCTCGATCACAGCTCCTAACAGGTCTGTTAGAATCTTAAATCTAATACTGGACAAGTTTCTTCGAGTCTTTCTCTTCACTTTTTCTTCTGAAACTAGCTCGAGTCCGTCTCTCCCAACTTCACAGGTGCTGCAGCAAGCAGGGCACGTAAGCAGGGGTACATAGATTGTGTGAAGCTAAGATGACCACTCCCAGCTCATTTTTCCCGCACTGAGACAGAGTGCAACTAACTGCCCACCTACTTAAAGGGACAGCTTCTTAACGGAGAGGTTAACTTAATATAGAGGAGTGATACCTCTTTACCATCAATTTGTAACCAAAATAAAACATAAATAAACATAAATAAATGGTTAAAAGAGGAAAAACACTTAATTAGACCTGACTCATCCTAATAAGGAAATAATTCAGGGGGGATAAATTATCTGGGTTACATCTCCAGTGAGGTGTTGAAAATGTCTGTGAACACTGGAGACAGTTGGTCAGCACAATGCTTCAAGGTTGATGGTGAGACAGAGTCTGGTCCTGCTGATTTGCGGGGGTTCTGTCTCTTGAATATCTTGTTAACGTCCCTCTCTAGGATAGAGAGGGACATCGCTGTGGTGCTGGGGGAGGGGGCCTCTGAGGTAAGAAGGTGTGGAGAGGCCCCTGCTGTGGTGGGGGAGGTGGGGCTGGGGGGCTGGAGCTGGTGAATGGAGTCACGGGGGATGGAGTCAGGACCGACCCATTGTCTGTCAAAGCGACAGTAAAACTCGTTCAGGTCGTTGGCCAGGTGCAAGTCGTTAGTGGAGTGGGGGGCTTTAGGCTTACAGTTTGTTATTTGTCTCAGTCCGTTCCAGACTGAGCCAACATTGTTTGCTGAGAGCTGATGTTGAAGTCTCTCAGAGTACGCTCGTTTAGCTTCTCTCACCTCCTTGCTAAACATGTACTTCGCCTCTTTAATCATGTCCTTGTCCCCACTCCTAAACGCTTCTTCCGTATGCAACCTGAGCTGTCTGAGTTTTGCTGTAAACCAGGGTTTGTCATTGTTGTACGTCACCCTGGTGCGTGATGGTACACAGCAGTCCTCACAGAAGCTGATGTATGATGTTACAGCCTCTGTGTACTCATCCAGACTGTTGGTAGCAGTCCTGAAAACATCCCAGTCCGTACAGTCCAGGCAGGCCTGAAGGTCCTCCATAGCTTCACTGGTCCACTGCTTTGATGTCCTCACAACAGGCTTATGGAGCTTTAACCTTCTGCCTGTATGCAGGAATCAGGTGGACCATGACGTCCACCTGACGTCCAGTCGTCACTGACACCAGGAAACTGGATCATATAACTCCAGTCCTCACTGACACCAGGAAACTGGATCATATAACTCCAGTCCTCACTAACACCAGGAAACTGGATCATATAACTCCAGTCCTCACTAACACCAGGAAACTGGATCATATAACTCCAGTCCTCACTAACACCAGGAAACTGGATCATATAACTCCAGTCCTCACTAACACCAGGAAACTGGATCATATAACTCCAGTCCTCACTAACACCAGGAAACTGGATCATATAACTCCAGTCCTCACTAACACCAGGAAACTGGATCATATAACTCCAGTCCTCACTAACACCAGGAAACTGGATCATATAACTCCAGTCCTCACTAACACCAGGAAACTGAATCATATAACTCCAGTCCTCACTAACACCAGGAAACTGGATCATATAACTCCAGTCCTCACTAACACCAGGAAACTGGATCATATAACTCCAGTCCCCACTAACACCAGGAAACTGGATCATATAACTCCAGTCCTCACTAACACCAGGAAACTGGATCATATAACTCCAGTCCTCACTAACACCAGGAAACTGGATCATATAACTCCAGTCCTCACTAACACCAGGAAACTGGATCATATAACTCCAGTCCCCACTAACACCAGGAAACTGGAATCATATAACTCCAGTCCTCACTAACACCAGGAAACTGGATCATATAACTCCAGTCCTCACTAACACCAGGAAACTGGATCATATAACTCCAGTCCTCAGATCTTTACACTGGCTTCCTGTTTGTCACAGAATTGACTTCAAAATCCTGCTGTTAGTTTACAAAGCACTGAATGGTTTAGGGCCAAAATACATTCAGGATCTTCTGGTTGGTTCTGAACCAACCAGATCCCTCAGGTCATCAAGGTCAAGTCTACTTTCTGTTCCCAGAGTCAGAACTAAACATGGAGAGGCAGCGTTCAGTTTTTATTCTCCTCACATGTGGAACAAACTCCCAGAAACCTGCAGGTCTGCTGACACTCTCAGCAGTTTTAAATCAAGGTTAAAAACTTTTCTATTTGCCACAATTTATCAAAACAATTAAGTTTTATTTCTTGTATTTTATCTACATTTTTATTCATTTTTTAATTAAAAAAAAACTGTTGATTAACTTTTTGCATTTTTATTATTTTATCTTTTTATTTCCTGTTTTAATGTAATGCTCTGTAATGCTTATGTAAAGCACCTTGAATTGTCTTGTACACTAAATGTGCTATACAAATAAACTTGCCTTGCCTTGAGTTTGTTTTAAAGAGATGTAAGCCTGATGGCGTGAAAGCAAAGTGGCCTCTCTTGCCCATGTGAATCCATCTCGATTTGATCTCTGGCACCTCCAGTTTTCCACCAGCCTTTGATCATGTCCGATCACGAGGAGGGGCTCCTCCTGAAAGATAGGCCGAGCCAGTGGCTCATGAGTGCTGGCACTTCCTGTTGTGTTCGACTCACAAGCTTCTCGTGTTGGGATGTCCTCAACTTCCAGCTTCAGTCTTCCTTCACCTGGAGCAACGTACTGCACCTCCGTCATTAAGCAGCCGCCAGTGAAGAGGCACGGAGTAGACAGCATCACCACTCGTCTGCCCGTCAGTGTTGATCTGTTTCTTGCTGAACTGACAGGAATGAAGCCTGGAATTTCTTTTCGGGGGTCATCACGTTGATATTCTTCCCTGTTTTGTTCCTCACCCCCCCATCAGCGCCGAGACTGTATGGATCCCCTCACAGACTGTTGTTTCTCTCCACAGGAAGAGGATTTAATACTCCGACAACAGATGCCAGGTTTGTTTCAGGTCCTGGTGTCGAAGTCCTGACTGACACATCATCCAAGATGTGACACAGGCACCCAGAAATCTGACAAAATAATACCATACAATACAACGCAACAACATTTCAACATGCAGCAGAACTGTTTGGATAAGAAGCAGGGAATTAAACAGACGTTAAGGGACAAGGCATTTTACGGATCTACAGCTGGACAACACGTCTTACGTCTTGCTCTTCTGGAGAGTGCGACTGTACAAGAAAACTCCACCTCCCGTGACACCGAGAGAGACGGTTTTCTACAAGAATACTACAGGACACATTTACAAAGTTTTCTGAATGTCTGCAGTGGGAGTTCATTATCTTTTAGAGATGTCAGAAAACATGCTAAAGAGTAATATTCCTGAGTTCTGTTAGAAACTCCCAAATACTAAAATACACAACATGAGCACTTTTAATCCTGCAGCCCTGAATCACACCGCTCCAGGCAGCGGGTTTACTGAAATAAAATTAATCGGTTGTACTCATTAGGCTACTTTTACTTCTAATAACGTATAATATAACATGAACAGGCTCATAAATTTAACTACGCTAGCCTTCACTGAAGAACTGAGCCTTCAGACATAAATCCCATTAAACATGAAATATATCTTAAATAACCCAGAACCCTCAGCCTTCCTCCATTTATAAATGAAGAGCGCTGCTCATGTCAACCAGCGTTCTAGCCATTAGGGTGGAAAGTCATGCAACATAAACAAACCTGACTATTTAAATGCCGGAAAGGAAAGGTAGAACTGTGAAATGTCTAATGAACAGGCAGGATGTTACACTCCTGCACATGAACTGTTTAAGATTTCTGACACACACACCCAGGACCTAACATAGGGAATCCTAATTGACTAAATGAGCCTGACACTGCTATGACAGATGTGCAGAGCAGAGCAGAAGGCAGGCCTAATCACGGCGCCTTTAATGGATTCATTATGTCGACCGGTCCAACATGCTGCTCCTGAAACGCAGAGAAAGACTGAAGGCTGACCCGAGGGTCGGTGCAGCAAACGACAGTGAGAAAAGCAGCCTTCCCTCACGACAGGACATGGGAGTTGTGCAGAGTGAAGGGGAAACAATGAGCATCCATGTGCTCCCCTGGGCGTTGCACGGGGATGCGTGCAGAGCTAATTAATTGCCAGGGGGCTACTCGTCATCCATTAAGCCGGAAATGGAGATTTATAACGTGCAGGTTTTAACAGGGTCTATTTTTAGGCCAGCAGTGTTGTTTTCAAAGCCAAACTGAGTCCTTTCTAATCTCCAAGCCTGACCCGTACCTTCAACCATGACAGTCCAGGAATGAAAGGACAGGAAGTCCAACAATACAGCTGGTAGCTGTATTGTTGGATTGTATTAGCTGAGGCTAAAGATAATTATGTGCAACTGAGTGGTCGTGTTTCTCTTTCTCTGTTTTTCTGAGTTTTGTTTCGATTGACCAGGGAACAGAGTATTACCACACAACTCTGCTTTTCAATGACTTCGACTGTTTCTGCAGTTGACTGGCGACTCATCTGAGGTGTCCTCCTCTCTTCTGTCCACAGACAGCTGGGAAGTGGGGACAGCTAATGGACAGATGGATGGGTTTATAATGGATTCCGGTGTTACAGAATATTTGACTCTTACAGTGGAGGTCACATGACTCAGGGCTTTTCATGCTAACAGTACCATAGCAGTCTTGCAGTTAAATTTATTCAAATTCATGTTAAAAAAGGCCACAATTTACACACTAAAGTCAGTCCTGAAGCGTTCTGTTTCTTTTGTTGTTGTTAGCGTGTTAGCCGCTAATTATGAGCCAAAAATAGCACAATACCAGCAGTTTGTTTACTATGGTTCAGAGACCAGAGACTGTGAAGGTAACAGAAAGACCACAGTTGAGACTTTGTCTTGTTTTGCTGCAGAGCCTCGCTACTTTTTTGGGGAGTTTAAACATATTTTTAACACATTATTGAGGCTTGGGGGCTACGGCTCCAGTTTGCGGATTTTGATTTTGGCACCGGTCCCCATTAACCGCAAAAAATGAGGGATCACTGTACTATTCTTCCTCTTTACGTATCCGAACTATCTCAGTCTAGACGCTCGTACTTTGTCTCCAAGCCGTCTAACCCTGGCTGTTCCTCCGATGTGCTTGTCTTTATTTCTATCCATTCTTGTCACTACCAAAGAAAATCTGAGCATCTTCATCTCTGCCACCTCCAGCTCTATTTCCTTTCTCTTCATCAGTGTTGTCTCCAATCCATAGAGAAATGCTGGTCTCACTCCTGTCTTGTAATCGTTTCCCTTTACTCTCTGCTAGTTTTTTATCACAGATAACTCTAGACACTCTTCTCCACCATCCATCCTGCCTGGACTCTCATATCTTCACCTCTTGTCTACACTCCCCATTGCTCTGCACAGTCGAACCCTCTCTTCCTTGCATCCTCACCGTTCTGCCTCTTTCTTTTTCATTCACACATGTATTCTGACCTGCAACTGACTTTCATTCCCCTCATGTCTGGCGCATATCTCCACCTCTCCAGATATTCTTCCACCTGCTCCCTACTCTCACAACAGATCACAATGTCATATCCAAACATCACGGTCCAGGCTCCCGCCTGTCCTTGTAGTGGTGGGATGTGGTTTCTGCTCAGCTGCAGAGGGAGACGTGGAGCAGTGGTGCAGGGAACAGCACCAAAGGAAGACTGATTGGCACAGCTGCTGTGGGTTTCTTGATTGAATCTCTCTGGTCAGGAGAAGCATGCTGACACCAAAGATGTTGAGAGACCAAAATTCAATGCTACTGAAACACTACCACAATCTACAATAAATGCATTCAAACTCACCTTAGTGATCATGAGCGTGTTCTGTCCGCTGGATGAACCCTGAGTGACAGAGTCGTACCACAGTCCTCACCTGTCAACCTATCTATCACCGTGGCAACAAGAAGGGACTCAGGGTTGATCCCTGACGCATTCCCACTTCCACCTGTAACCCTGCTGTACCACACTAACATAATTTTGTGCCACACCAGACTTAATATCACAATTGTTCCTTTAGCCCTCTGTTGTACGCTTCCTCTGTATCTACAGAGACACAGTGAAACTCCTGAGTCTCCCTGGACTTCTCCATCCTGCATTGTCAACCACTCAACGCTGCATCCGTACTGCTCTGTCCTGGCATGGAGCCTTGTTGCTGAACCTAAATTTCTTTGCTGTTTTCCATATCTTCATTGAGTGGCTCATGAGCTTGATAATTCTGGAGATGCTACATCTCTGGACGTCATCCTTGTTCTTGAAAAGTGGCACTTTTCCTCCATTCTTCAGACAGTCTTTCAGTCCATCAGACATTGCTGAACAATCTTATTAACGGTCATTCTACCAAATGAGTGTTGTTTGCTAGTTGTAGCATTTTTAAATTAACTTTAATTTGTAAACTTTTTTCAGCATTGAATATAATAGCAGAAATGTATTGCATCTTTACAAGATATCTAAGCAGAAGAATTTTTTAAATTTCCTCAGTCCTGTTACAAAAACTCAAGCCATTGTAAAACAAATATAGAGCAAAAGTATGTGAGTATTGTGGTATCCTGAGTATTTTAATGTGCAGTACTACCACCAGGCCACCAGAGGGAAAGCCTACCAATATCACCTGTAGATATACATATACCGAGACAGAGTATAATTGCAGAGATTAGATAGATAGCCAGACTGGGACCATGTTGTAGTGTGTATTCGTGTGAACAATAAAAAAGTCAAATGATGTACCTTAGATGGACATTATTATTTGTGCTCATTAGTGCACGTTCTAACAAGTATTTAGCATAGTATTAGAAAAAGTATAAAATAACACATCATAGCATTCATGCTAATAATTCCAACAGCTGACAAATCTTGCATGTACTGGAGAAGACTTAGAAATGTTGTGTGTCGTGGGTTCTCTCTCCAAGAGTCCAGAAGAAAGCCAAAAAATAAATAAATAACAGGCGTAGCCGAAAAACTGGTGGTGGTGCAGTATTTATTAATCTCCCAAAGTGATAAAATTTGCATTTCCATTAATTATTAATTACTATGTAATTCATAGTCTTTGACAAATACAACAGTTGGACCCAACCATTGTCAGGGGTATATTTCGACCATGTATCATTCCCTCAAACAGTAAAATAAACTATACGCAGCTCATGTGACAGCACAGTATTTAATCAATGAACGTGAGGTGCGCTGTTTCGCATCTGGACATACCGGGATCAAGATGGAGCACACCTTCGCGGACGAGTGATGTGTATTAATGTATGCTTACGGAGGTCACAGTACATGACCAAATGTGCACCCCTGGATGTGCTACAGAACAGAAATTGAGTAAGAACCGGTGAGTTTTATGAACTTTAATATACAAGAACATGAGGGTGTGGTTGCGGTGTGTGTGTGTAGGTGTCGTGTTTCACATCCTGCCCTTTGTGGGTGCGCTGCCGTGAGTTAAGGACGGACTTGATCCGTCACATTGTGACATTGAAATGGCACCACAGCAAATGAATGCTGTAATCAAATCTAAAGTTGTCAATCTCTTTATACTAGTTTACGTCTTATTTTCCAGCACCAGGGTACGTGTTATAATAAGCATGTAATTTGTCCTTTATCTCTCCTAAATCATTATAGTCAGGAATTTCTTGCTATTGTGAACTGAGCGGCTGCAACCTTTATCCCCACATTCAGAGGCGTTTCATTGCTGCTGCTGGATCACAGTCCTCTGTTTTCCGAAGGCTAATTAGCACTTGCCATAAACCAGTGTGTGGCTGTGTTTTATGTGTTGCTTTGCAGTCTTTATAGATTTATCCAACAGAGTGATTTAATCTGAATTGCGGACCTTTTACTTGTAGCTTCAAAGTCATTCCTGGTGGTTTCGTGGTGACCTTCCTGGTTTACTGACCATGGTGAACCTGATTTAATCCACCCCAAGATTCATTGGATGTGCACACACATTAGCTGAGAAGTGCAGATTAAACTGTTAATAGCTGCGTTAAATATATATGCCGCTCTGGCAAACTTTTACAATGACTTAACCATGAGAAATAAGATGCAAGCTAATAAAGGCAGACAAAAGCACAAAAGAAGCAATCAAACCAAAGCTGACTCAGTAAACATCTCACTAATTTGATCAGTTTATAGTGAAATAAAGGTAGAGATTGAAATGGGAAAAAAGTCTATTTACAAAAAAGTGAAAACTACAGCTGAGAAATTAAATACAACTAGTGGGACTGTTCTGGAAAGGCAGTGACTGTTGAATTATCTATGAATCTGCTGCAGTCTTCAAGGTAGCAAGGTGCTTAATCACAGTCGGGTGGCACCTGTCAGACTAACAACCCTCCAAACAATGTACAGGTGCACTGGTGTCATTCCTTCTATTATTTTTCTTGACTTAGAAATGGTAAACCCATTGAGTGCAGTTACATCTTCAGACTGTGGGGGGCAGCCTTACGCCAAAGCTAGGTCCAGTCTGTCAAGAAAACGGCAACGACAAAGAAGAAGTAGAAGAAGGATAAGATAATATATATAATGAAGACAATAAGATGGTTTTATAACAGTTATATCATTTATATCTTTATTAACTACAAAATACTTTGTAGCTAGGTTTTTCGGCATCCTTCCCTTCTGAAGATGTTTTGGTGAAAATACGCAATGCCTTCTGGGTAGCCCTTACTGGTGCTGGAGAATCTCAATATTGAGGGCGATACAGCGCTCAAACCTGTCCCTAAACTTAACGTTCTAAGAATCGGGACAGGACTTGCACTTCACATGAGCACACATTTTTGAGATTGAGGGTTGAGATTGAGGGTTAAGGGAAGAATTGAAATTCACCCCAAGTCTCACCATGTGTGACCTGCATCCAATTCACCTTATTATTATATAAGACACAATTTTATATTTTTAATTTCTGACATGTTATGATTCAATTTTAGTCAATTCAGTTCATTACGCTCAAAAGGTCAGACTGCAGATCAGCATGTTAGCTGATATCCCAGAAACATCTATATGGACACGTGGAGGTAGCAGGACAGCACAAAAACTACAGGAACAGTGAAGTACAGTTACATTAATGTGGAGCTCCTAAAAAAACTATTTTTACAGCTGAAGGAAGAAGAGGAAACAATGGCTGAGAAAAGGTGAGGAGACCACCCAGTGGATTATGTTGGTGTCTCCCTGCAGCGTAGACCTACAGCAGCATAACTATGAAGAGGCTATGTTTCAGACCAGCCTGCTCTAGTCTTGTTTTCATCCATTCCCTATAGTTTAGACTAACTGTAGGCTTCACTAAACAGAAATGTTTTCAGTTTAGTTTTAAAGGTGGCGATGGTGTCAGCCTCCTGAATCCAAACTGGTTGCTGGTTCCATAGTAAAGGTGTCTGATAGCAGAAGGCCCGTCTGGTAAATCTACTTTTGGATCTTCTAGGAACTACAAGTAAACCTGCACTCTGAGAGCAGAGAGCTCTATGAGGAGCACCAGGAGTTTTTAGGTCTGCTAGATTACCAGAAGCTAGGCCATTAAGGGCCTTATATGCAGTGAGATGGCTGCATTGGCTGCCACACATCACAGGACATGTCGGTAACATTTTGATATATTTTGTTACAGGTATTATTTGAATAATTATCCATGTTTTTAGTTTGTTGACTGTACTATTTGTACTGCACGCATTTAGTTAACTTTTGTTCAGTCAATTTGGTTTATGTTTGTTTGATTCATGTTTCTTTGAGTTGCCAGCTCTGTGGTATTGCTGTGGCTGGAGTCTCTGGGGCCCAAGGACAGATGCCAATCAAGACCAGATGCAACCACTTAGATTGTACCATGTTTAATACACCATGAAAGGGGAGATGTTAACTTTTGAGTTAATAATTTTGGGGTAGATTTTTGTATGTTAGTTATTTTGGTTAAATATTTCTTTTGTATAATTGAATAATGGTTTGTTTGGGTTTTTGTAAGTACTTTAATGTGATTGTATTGTTCGTCAACCCCCTGTGTGTGTTTGTCAATGGTTTGATCAGCCATTATATATGTAGCCCTCTTGTGTGTTGTGAGTCAGGTCAGTTAGTTTATGTTGTTGGTTTGTTCATTTGTTAAAAAGTTAGTTTGATTTAGTTGACCTCTTTTATGAGCTCACTTATTTTAATTTGTCTACATTTTAGATTTTTGTTAAGTTGGATAAATAAAATCCTTTATTTTTGATATTTCCTGTTGTTTCTTTTTACCAGCCTGCTCGGTCTCTCACATGCAGGAATAGACTTTTGATTTGAAGCTAATGAAGGGAGGCTAACACAGGAGAGATGTGGGGTGAATTCCAATTCCTCCCTTAACCCTCAATCTCAGCCCTCGCCCTTAACCCTCAATTTTTGGCCCTCAATCTTAACCCTCGAAAGTAAGTGTAAGGGCTGTCTTGTGACTTAGAAATGGGACACTCCTTGAGTGCAGTTACGTCTTCAGACTGAAATGTATCAGAGCCGTGTTGTCTCTGTATTCCTTGAAATGACACAGGGATAATAATATTAACAAATAATATTAACAAATAATATAATAATATTAATGATAATATTAGCAAATAACACAATAGAGGATACATTATTCAGTCCTCTGTCGCTACACAACAAGGTATACAAGTAACATGAAGCCGGCCGGGACCGGCGGCCCCGGACCAGCGGTCCGGCAGCAAACTTCGTAAAGTAAAAAAAATAAATGTTATGCAACAAAGATGTTAATCCATGAAAAAAGTCTCAAACAAAGACAATAAGATGGTTTCGTAACATTTATATCTTTAAGAACTACGAAGATACTTACATTTGTAGCTAGCTTTTTTTGTCACCATTCTTTTCGAAGATGTCTTGGTTAAAAACCCAATGCCTTCTGGGTAGCCCTTACTACCAAGGGTGGTGCCGGAGAATCTCAATTTTGAGGGCAATACGGCCCTCAAACTTGACGTTCTTCGAATCAGGACAGCACTTCGCCTTAGCGAGAGCATGCATTTTTGAGATTGAGGGTTGAGATTGAGGGTTAAGGGAGGAATTGGAATTTACCCGTGATCCAACATTGACATACCAATAAACAGAAAACATTGTAGAGTAGTGGAGATGGGATGGGGTCCAACAGATGGTTTATCTTTACTGATGGTAGAGGTCAGCTCAGAGAGGTCTACAGGAGAGAAACAGTCCAGAGGAAGTTAATGAAGCTGTAGAAACACCCACAGTCATTGGTGGTTGGACTTGGTTAATTTCTTCTCTAAATCTGAATATTTTCCTGCTAAAGAAGCTCATAAAGTCTTCACTACTGAGAGCTGCAGGAATGGATGGATCAACAGAGTTGTGACTCTTTGTCAGCCTGACTGCAGTGATGAACAGAAATTTTGGCTTATCTTTTGTTTTCTTCTATTTATGATGAATATTCACACTGCAAAGGGTTTTTTGTAACTATTAAACTATCTTTCCAGGTACAATGGGAGTCTACAGATTTACAGGAGTACCACCTCCTTTCCATTTTACGTGTTCTTGTTTCAGCGTGTGCATATGTGAATTATACCAGGGAGCTGAGCTCCTCTGGTTAGAACTCCTCCTTCTCAGAGGAGCAACAGCATCTAAAGCTGAATGTAAAACATCTGCAGTATTGTTGATGAGGTAATCAATATCTGCAGGGGTAAATTTCAGGTCATAACCCCAAATTCTACCATATTCTGCAGTAGGGAGATGAGAAACGATGGCCTCCTTAAATTTATTCACAGCATTTTCAGATAAGCATCTGCTGTAATAATACATATTATTATGTGTTAAAATATTGAGATTGTTGAATTAAAACATTATGAAATAGTGATCAGAGAGGAGGGGGTTTACTAACAAATGATCAGATTCTATGCTAGGTAAGGGTGAATTCCAGGCTGTGATGAAAGAAGTGTGTCTTTTTACAATTCTAAAAGAGCCATCACAATAAACTCTGGCAAAAGTATGGCACCAAGAATGGCATCTCTGCTGTCCAGCTCAGATACAAATCAAACATGATTATTGTCAAATTGGTAATCGTTGTGAGCTCTGGTAGGAACTGTAATGTGATTATTGGATTTAGAACAGTAAGGATTACACCACTTTGTTACAGAAAATTGTGATGCAAACTCGCCCAACTTGGACAACGCCTGACATGGAGGCTACTCGCTGCTGCTCCGGGGAATTATCCCTGCGACGGTGGATGCTGGACGCTCCAGTTTGTGCCCGGTTTGTGGTGATTTGCGGTCGGATGACAACATACTGTCTGCAGGGGGCGGATCAGTCCTCTTGTGGCTGATGGAGACCTGCCACCGCAGACATGGACGGTGTCGCTGGAGGCTGTTTCGGGAAAGCTAAGTAGTCCTGAACTGCTACCCGTGGCAACCACCGCCACTGGATCCGGGCTGCAGCTTCACAGAGCCGGGACGGGAGCCCCCGACATAGCGGCGGCGGCATGCTGCCCCCGTCCAGCAGTCTACACACCGGATGGGTCAGCTGACCTGGCAGGGGCCGTCTGGTGACCTGGTTGGGCCCAGCACTGCCGGGGGAGATGACAACGGCCTGGTCCAGTCCCCGTGATGAACCGGGCTCTGGGACGGTCGGCTCCATTGCTCACCGGACTGAAGGAGCTCGGTCTTCCCAGCGAAGACGGTTGGTTCATCGGTGTTTCCTCCTCTGACCTGGAGATATCTCACTGTCATCATTATGGAGATATACTGGTTCTAACGGCTGTTAACTGGAGTTAGCACTCGGACCACGGGACCAGGCATGAAAAGGAGCGCTGGACGCTGGCAGCTCCTCGAGTACACCAGACGGTGTACTGAAACTTGAATTTCCCCCTTGGGGGATTAATAAAGTATTTTTGAATTTGAATTGAATTTTGAATTTAACTCTGATCTTGATTCAATTCGAGTCATTCTCATTATTCTGTTGAGCTATAAGAAACAAGTGGCACTTGAAGCAGTGCAGAAAGAAAAAAAACTCAAATAAACTAATCTACATTCAATGAAGGGAAGGCAATTTTCCCTATTTTACTTTGGAAAGGAAAGCAGGCATATTTTCTGACAAGTGAAAAGAAAACATTCAGAGTAAATACGATGGTGTTTACTGCATTTTGCTCATTTGAGATTTGCCTAAATAAGCACATATTTAATTTGTCATTGTCTCTATTTCAGAGTTTAACAAAGTTGCGTAGAATGAAACAAAGTTTAATTGTGATATTTACTAGTTAGGACAGAAACCCCTGAACTGTGTCCCCTCGGAATAATCAATTATCTGATTTAGCATTCCTTGTGCCTCTTGCTCTGTTTTATTTGCTTTGTTAATCTGGTTGATTGCTCTCATCTCTGCCTTGTTATCCAACCACCACCTGTGTGCATCCTCATTCTCCATCCCTTTTTTTTTTCATCTTAACTGTCTTGGAGACTTTTTCATTAAAAATGTCTTTATTTCCCATCAACAAACCTACATATATGTCCTACCCAGCTGAATGTCTCAAATTCAAATTCAAAAATACTTTATTAATCCCCCAAGGGGGAAATTCAAGTTTCAGTACACCAGTCCGGTGTACTAGAGGAGCTGCTAGCGTCCAGCGCTCCTTTTCATGCCAGGTCCCGTGGTCAGAGCGCTAACTCCAGTTAACAGCCGCTAACAGCCATTAAAACAGTTAACAGCCGTTAGAACCAGTATATCTCCATAATGATCACAAGTGAGATATCTCCAGGTCAGAGGAGGAAACACAGATGAACCAGACCGTCTCCTCTGGGAAGACCGAGCTCCATTCAGTCCAGCAAGCGATGGAGCCGACCGTCCCAGAGCCCGGTTCATCATGCGGACCGGACCAGGCCGTTGTCGTCTCCCCCGGCGGTGCTGGGCCCCACCAGGTCACCAGACGGCCCCTGCCAGGTCAGCTGACCCATCTGGCATGTAGACTGCTGGACAGAGGCAGCATGCCGCCGCCGCTACGTCGGGGGCTCCCGTCCCGGCTCAGTGACACTGCAGCCTGGATCCAGTGGCGGTGGTTGCCGCGGGTAGCAGTTCAGGACTACTTAGCTTAGCTTTCCCGAACCGGCCTCCAGCGACACCGTCCATGTCCGCAGTGGCAGGTCTCCACCAGCCGCAAGAGGACTGATCCACCCCCTGCAGACAGTATGTCGACATCCGACCGCAGATCACCACAAACCGGGCACAAACTGGAGCGTCCAGTGTCCAGCGTCCAGGGTCGCAGGGATAAGTCCTCAGAGCATGCCAGGTGTCATCCGGGGAAGGAACTTAAATATATGACGTCTGCTGTGGAGAACCAGTGCTCACTGGATACCTGATTCATCCAAACCCTTACAAGTCATGGTTCCAACCAGACTAGGGTTTGTCTCTGTTAAAGTATTTTAAGGTTCAAAAGGGGTCTACTGGTTTTGTGGACTTCTTTTAGGGACTGTTAGGCCAGCGGAGGTCTGCCAGCCATCCATTCACTGACGCCTCATACCAGAACCAAGCAACCACAGCGTTCTGGCATGTAATGAAATGTGATGAATGTAATTTTTTATGGCAGCACGGTGGCTTAGTGGTTAGCACTGTTGCCTCACAGCTAGAAGGTTCCTGGTTCGAACCTCGGCAGGGGGGGGGTCCTGGATTGAACCTCAGGGCCTTTCTGTGTGGAGTTTGCATGTTCTCCCTGTGCTTGCGTGGGTTCTCTCCGGGTACTCCGGCTTCCTCCCACAGTCCAAAGACATGCATGTCAGGTTAATTGATAATTCCAAATTGCCCATAGGGTGTGAATGGTTGTTTGTCTGTATATGTGGCCCTGCGATGGACTGGCGACCTGTCCAGGGTGTACCCCCTGCCTTTCGCCTGTAACAGCTGGGATAGGCTCCAGCGGATCCCCGTGACCCTTCAAGGATGAAACGGGTATAGAAAATGGATGGATGGATGTAATTTTATCAGCAGGATATCTTCAACTTAGCAGCACTTTCTTACAGACTCATCACAGACTGTTATCCAGTAATCCAGTCATGTTAACTTTTGGTCTGATGAAAAGGCTGCAATAATGCAAATGAGTTAATGATGGTTTGATGTTTCCTCTTTAGCACCTTCTGTTGTTGAACAGATAATAATATTTTTATCTTTTCACACATATATTGTTAAGGTCATCTCTTGCTTTGACACTCAGATGAAACTCTGCTAATCACTGGCTTCAGTTAGCCTATGTTATGTGTTATTGTAGTCTAAACTGTATCACACCTGTAACGTTTGGTAGAAAGATATCAATGTTCATATACTCTGGAGGTTGTAAAGAGGTCAGGATATTTTCTTTGTATCCTTTCAAAAGTCTTCCCATTCTTTCAGATTTCCAGTTGTACTCCTATCTTTGATCCCTTTATTAGCACAAACCTCTTAAAGAATATGAGGCTTCATTGGAATCTTCTGGTTTTAGATATATGTTGAACTTTTCAACCTTTTATTACATTTCAGGCTTCAAACATAAAGATATAAAATTTTAACTTTTTCTCAAGAATCAACAGCAAGTGGGACAGATTTGTGAAGTGGAACGAAATTTATTGGCTATTTTAAACTTTTTTAACAAATAAAAAACTGAAAAGTGGGGCGTGCAGTATTATTCGGCATCCTTGCGTTAATACTCTGTAGCGCCACCTTCTGCTGCAGTTCCAGCTGCAGGTCTCTTGGGGTTTGTCTCTATCAGTTTAACACATCCAGAGACTAAATTCTTGTCCATTCTTCCTGTAAAACAGCTGGAGCTCAGTGAGGTTGGATGGAGAGGGTTTGTGAACAGCAGTCTTCAGCTCTTTCCACAGATTCTGGACTGGATTCAGGTCTGGACTTTGACTTGGCCGTTCTAACACCTGGATACGTTTATTTGTGAACCGTTCCATTGTAGATTTGTCTTCATGTTTTGGATCATTGTCCTGTTGGAAGATAAATCTCCGTCCCAGTCTCAGGTCTTCTGCAGACTCCAACAGGTTTTCTCCCAGAATGCTCCTGTATTTGGCTCCATTCATCTTCCCATCAGTTTTTTTTTAACATTCTTTTTAATTGAACATTTTCAAAATTATAACAGTTCAGCACAGTATACAAAAAGATTATTTGAGATATGTAGCAAATCCAGAATACATCCACAGCAATGAACTCAAAAGTCCTTATTAGGTCTAACATTTCAGGCAGTAGTCCTCTGAGTTCTCAGGTACTCCAACACCTTGCCAAACTTTGCTGTAAAGAGATTGTTCCGGCCATTGATGCTGAATCTTAGTCTTTCCAGAGAAATATAGTCCGTTATCAAAGATTTCCATTGACTTAACAGCCTTTCGGCCCAGCATAAGCAAAAAATGTACAGTGTTCTTATGAGATCTTAATGTTTCAGGGATACCCCCCAATAGACATAATATTGGAGTAGGTTGTAATTGTTGCTTGATTATCACATTAACCTCAACACATACAGTTTGCCAAAACCGTTGAATGTTTTATGCATTCCCATAGCCAGTGAAGTCTTGTCCCTAAAGTAGTCTTACATTGTGGGCAGTTTGGAGAGGCCCCTGCCGTATATTTACTGTACATATAAGGAGATATATAAACATTTTGTAAAATATTGTATTGCATTTCTCTGAATCTGTTACATATAGATATTTTACAAGGCACAAGCAGGACTTCCTCCCATAATGCATTGTCTATTATTGTTTTAGACTGAGTCTCCCATAGTTTCCGTAGGAAAGATAGTCTATCTGTATTCAAATGTTGCAGCTTAGAATAAAATTTAGAGACAAGGTGCCCTTGTTTAAGACTATCTAAGAGAGTCTTTTCTAACAAATTAAAGTCATCTGGAAAACTGAGAGCTTCCATTTTGGTATGTACATAGTGTCTGACCTGAAGGTATTTGTAAAATTCTTTTGTTTGTAAATTATATGAAGCCTGTAAGGACTCAAATGTTTTAAATTTTCCCCTATCCCAGAGATTGTAGATATGGTGAATTCCCGCTTCGTACCAGTTCTGAAAGTTAGATCCACTGCCCCCCCTAGTTAAATCTGGGTTGTCAGTCATTGTTGTTAAACAACTCAATTTATGTTTAATACCGAAAACTTCCGTAAAGAATTCCAAGTACTATTCACATTAGTGATTAGAAAGTTGTCTCTCGTCATAATTGGTAGTTCACTTCTACTTTTATCTAGTAAGTTGATAGGAGAATATGACTTGGAGAAGGTTGCTTCAATCTCAAACCATGGCGGTTTCCGTTGAGCAGTAGCCCATAATGAAATAATTTTAGCTTGCATTGAGATTGTACAGTTTTTATATTGGGGAGGCCCCATCCTCCTTGTTCTTTTGGTAGTTGTAAAATATCTAATTTAATTTTAGGCTTTCTGCCAGCCCATATAAAGTCAGAGAGAGCTTTATTTATATCTTTAATGTTGTTTCTTTAATGATATAAAGAGCATAGATAGAGGATAAGTAATTTTGGGGAGAATTATCATCTTAATAAGATTGATTCTACCAAGAAAAGATACAGGAAGCTTCTTCCAGCTTAACATCTTGTCCTTAATGTGTTTTACCACGGGGTTAACATTTTCAGCATACAGTTGACTAATTTCAGGTGTTATTTTAACCCCCAGATATGTGAAGCCATCTGGTGCCCAGCGAAAGGGTTTTACAAAGTCAGGTTCACATTTGTATGAAAAACCAAGAGGCATGATTTCAGATTTCGTAAAATTAACCTTGTAACCGGAAATCTGACCAAAATCTTTCACGCAATTGATTAATGCAGGTATTGAGTCTGATGGGTCTGTTAATGTCAGGAGGATATCATCCGCGTACACAACAGAATTTTGTGCTGTGTTGTTCCTATCACCGTTCCTTTAATATTGGAGTTTTGCCGGACTGCAATTGCTAATGGCTCAATAGCTAAAGAAAACAACAAAGGTGATAGTGGTGACCCTTGAGCTGTTCCTCTGTTAAGCTGAAATTGGGGCAGAAATTGAGACCATTTGTTGAAACTGAGGCGGTGGGCATTTTATATAAAAGCTGCACCCATCGAACAAAATCTGATTGAAAGCCAAATCTTTTCAGCACTTCAAGCATGTACTTTCGCTCAACGCGATCAAACGCTTTCTCTGCGTCCATCGTTACTATGGCGCTTGGAGTTTGATGAAAATTGAGATAGTGAATAATGTTAATCAAACGTCTCGTGTTATTTGATGAAGTACGGCCTTTTATAAATCCTGTTTGGTCTGCATTAATATGTCAGTCACCACTCTTTCTAATCGATTAGCCATTATTTTTGAAAGTATTTTTATATCCACTCCAAGAAGGCTAATCGGGCGATAAGAAGCACATAGTTCTGGGTCTTTCCCTTTTTTGGGGATGACTATAATATGAGCTAAGTACATAGATTTGGGAAGTTCCTCCTCTTCAAAAGATTTATTAAACACTCGTTGAAATAACTTATTAATTTTGTTTTTCATCTTTTTATAGAACTGTACACAGAACCCATCAGCCCCTGGACTTTTGTCTGACTGGAGTGAGGAGATTGCTTTATCGATTTCTAATTCTGTAACAGGTCCTTCCAACAGTTTAGCTTTTTCATCTGTTAGCTGAGGCAAAGGTAAACCATCAAAAAAATTACTACTACTGGTGAATGAATCACTGTCTAATTCTGAGGTATACAGCGCTTCATAAAATTTCTGAAAGCATTCATTGATCTTTGTATTATTTGTTTGACGGATTTGGTCCTCATCAAATATTGCAGAAATGAAAGCTTTTTGAGGAGAGTTTCTTGCAAGACGAGCTAAGAACTTATTTGGCTTATTTCCAAATTCAAACAGTCTTTGTCTAGCAAACAAGATATCAGACTCAGCCTTCTTTGTTAGTAAATTAGTTAACAGCAGTCTTGCCTCCTTTAATTCTTTAAGCACCCCATCTGATTTGGATCTATGAAAATCTTCCTCTAATTTTTTGATTTTCTCTTCAGTTTGTGATTGTTCTTAAATGCGCTCTTTTTTCTTCTTACTAGAGTACGATATGATCATGCCTCGCATGTAAGCTTTATAAGCTTCCCATACTAGTCTTGGGTCGCCATCATTGCAGTCATTAATCTCTAAATAGAGGTTTGTCTGCATTTCCAAGAATTTAATAAAATTATCATCATGGAACAGTGATGCATTAATTTTCCAAGAGAATGATCGTTCTGCGGGCCTAAGAGGCTGCATTTCCAGAGTGACAGGAGCATGGTCTGAAAGAGCAATGGATCCAATGTCAGACTGTTCTATTAAATGGGCTAGGTGTTCAGATATAAATATATAGTCAATTCGTGAGAATGACAAGTGAGGTGGAGAATAAAATATGTAACTTTTATTATTAGGATTCATGTATCTCCACCCATCTAACAGATTAAATGTCTCAAGAAAATTTTGTAGTGTTCTTCCAGATTTTGACTGATCTTTATGAGGAGGGTCTCTATCTAAAGAGGGGGAAAGGTAGCAATTAAAGTCGCCTCCAATTATCATATTTGTACAGTCCATTTCAGCGATTTTGCTGAGTAGAGAGGCAAAAAAGTCCTCATCATAGACATTAGGAGCGTAGACATTTCCTAACAGTACTGATTCTCCGTATAGTTCTCCTTTTACTAGAACTATCCTCCCATCTGTGTCTTTGTAGCTATCTTTGGCTGTAAATGGCAACAATCTATGAACTAATATAATTGCACCCCTTTTATTTGTAGAGTAAGATGTAAAATATATCTGTCCTACCCATTCCCTGAGATATTTTTTATGCTCCTCCACATTCAAATGGGTTTCTTGGAGAAATGCTATCTGTACATTTTCGTTTTTGAGATAGTTTAAAACCGCTTTCCTTTTGACAACATTATTGGAGCCCTTGATATTCCAAGTACAAAACCTAATATTCAAAATAATGTAACATTATACATGCTGCATTGTCTCATTTATCTTATAAAATAATATGGATATGCTTTTTATCTGAAAACCTGCCTGGACAAAAAACAAGAAACACAAGAACAATCCAAGCAAAAACAAACTAAGGCTTGGATAAGACCTACCAAACGTGGCTAAGACAAAGCCAAGAAAAACAAAAACAAAAATCCTATCATACTATAGCTATACTCTATAGCTGGGGGAGAAAAAAAAGAAAAGAAAGAGAGTGTCAGGTCTCTCCATCTGGATTATGTCCTAATCATAATGCCAGCATGTCAACGACTGCCTAAATAATATGCATGTTTTGCTGTTTACTGCTAAAAATTTCACATACAAGTTTGTTTAACTTTAAGGTGAACAGAAGCTATCCTAATGTTATATGGTACCCACTGTCCCTTGTGCAAGCAGAAAATTATTCATTTAACAGGTGTTTTTGAGGCAACTGATGCCGTTGTACCTGATTTCTAGATTGGTACAGTCACTGGCTAGTCGGGAGCGTTTTCACGTAGTCGTTGATTTCCTTCTTTGTCAAAAGGGAGATCGGTTTCCCATTTGGAGGGAGAACCTTGATGACAGCAGGATAACAAAAGCATATTTGATCCTCGCTTCCCGAAGCCTTCTGCTCGCATCTGCAGATTCTTGCCTTCGTTTCACAACATCCGCTGAAAAATCCTGATAAAAAGAACACTGCTCGACCATCTACCGTGACTCTGCCCTTATTTCTTGCTGCGCATAGGATCCTCTGTTTATCCGTGTAGTCATGAAACCTCACCAGGACTGCGCGGGGGCCCCGACCGCCGGTGGGTCCCGCTGGAGGTCCCAGGCGGTGAGCTCGCTCTATTTTCAGCCGCTCCCTTTGCACGTCCATGTCCAAAATCTCGGGAATCCACTTCTCAAAGAACACAGGTGGGTTCTTGCCTTCAGTGCCTTCCTTCAGTCCAATAATTCTGACGTTTTGTCGTCGACTCTGGTTCTCGTAATTGTCGAGTTTCTCCATCGCTTTTTTCAGTGCTGACTCCACCGAGTCAAGCCGTGATACATTAGCCGCCGTATTATCCTCCAAGTCGGACAGTCGTTGTCCTGCCGTCCCCAGTCTGTCCACCAGCTTGTCTAGCTTTTCTGACATCTCTGTAACTGGTTTCAAGATAACAGCGAGTTTAGTGTCCAGCATCTCCTTAATATTATTTGTCACTTGTTGAACCACTGTGCTGACGCTAGTAGGGCTGGCGGACTCCTTTCGGGGCTCGGCATGGGGTTCTGGCTCTCCTAGCTCTGGCTCTGTGTCGTCGTCTGGGTTAGCTAGCGCTTCGTTAGCCGCCCATTTGTTGTTCTTTTTCCGAGTATCTTTCTTCTTGGGCATAATGAGAAAGTTTTCCAGCGACATTTCCAATGTCTGTATAGGTTTAGCGACTGTTTAACCCCAGTATAAGCAATGGGTAAACCGAGAATTATTGGTTTAGTTACATCCAGTGAGGAGACCGGCAGAGGTGCGTCTATCCTCGTCGGTGCATCGCGACCCCCCCCATCTTCCCATCAGTTTTAACCATCTTCCCTGTCCCTGCTGAAGAAAAGCAGGCCCAGACCATGATGCTGCCACCACCATGTTTGACAGTGGGCATGGTGTGTTCAGGGTGATGAGCTGTGTTGCTTTCCTAAATCCTAAATGCACTGATATTTTTTGATTGTGTTGATAGGTTGTAAGTATGTGTTCTCAATGGAGATGTCTGCAGTAAATCAGTCTTGGACTGTGCTTATTGTTACTAGCACTTTTCACCAAGCTCATCACATCCCACAATAGTGAGGCCACCAGGATCTACTTGGATGAGAGAGAGAAGTTAATATTATTTTCTTCAAGGTCACTTCAAGTTTACACACATTTCCTTAGTATCAGTAGCATTTCCTTTGAACTGCATGTCTTGGGTCAAACGTATTGGGGAACCGTCCACAAACTTCTGAAAGTGCTGTTTAAAGACTTAGTTCTTTTTGTGAATGTAAACTTTCGACCTTGAAGAAAATAATATTAACTTCTCTCTCTCTTTATTGTGGCATTTAACAAAATTAAATAATTTAGGTAATCCTGACTGACCTGAAACAGTTTAGTCTGATTTGACTTCAGACAGTGAGACAAAAAATGAAATGTATCTTTTTGTACAGTGAATGTAAACTTCTGGCTTCAATTGTGACATCTTAAAACTGACAGCTTTTATCCCTTTGAGTAGCTTTATCACCTTTCACTTACAACCAAATGTAAATGTCGATGGACGTCTTCATGTAGAAGTCATTTCAACGTCTTGGAAATGAGGGCTTTTCACCTTTCACTTTCCAACCAAATCAAGATGTTGTTTAGACGCCTGTCAATGTCGTCTTTTCAGTCTTTTCAACGTAACTTTGCTTGGTGGGGACTTTCGACCCATCAGCACCTGACCAGTGAGTCGCCTGACCATTGAGGGTAATGTGTTGTTGGTTTTTTAAGTTTCCTTCTCCAGAGCCACAGAGGAAGTGTAAATTAAAGAAGGACAGGTGGCAGACTGTTAAAGAAAGAAAACAATACATGTTCAATCTTGTCTCCTGCTGATTCAATAACTACAAACAGTTGCTGTAAACCTCATATCCTTCCCCTCACCTTAACAAAAAACAAGGACTCGGTTGCACATAACAGACACTTATCAACATGCATGATTTGATTTGTCAACACATTTTCAGCTCCATTAATGCAGAAGCGTTAATGACTTATGGGCCCTCACGGTGGAAGGGAGCTATTTCTCTGGTGAAATGCACCGAGAAAATGTACAAAGTGAGCAATAATGAATGAGTAGTTTTCACTGGGTGATTAGGCTAATGTGCTTTTAATTGGCAGAAGGATCCTTCTTTTGTTAAGGTGTGCAGAATTAGTGCAGTTGAGCAGACAGGAGGAGGCGTCGAGCGGCGCTCTTTTCAAGCAAATGTTTACAGGATGGCGTGTGAAGGCGGCAGGTCCACGGCGCACTCATCATTTCAGGGTGGATTTGGAAAGCCATTACTTTTTAATGCTTCTTATTCCCTCTCAGTGTGTGCTTTCTTTTGTTTTATTTTTAAGTCTGAGAATGCTGTTCACATCTCCTTTATTAATGTGCGAATGTGGTACATCATCTTTCTCGCTCAACGTCTCCAGGCTCCAGCAAGCATCCATGAAGTTTTGATAAAGTGTAAGTGGCACTTGAAGCATGCAGCTGCTCAAGCATCTGATGTGTTTAGCTAAATGACGTCCAAAGCATTCCCAACCCACTGCCACGGTTATTAAGGGATTTTAAAGTTCACTGGAGTTGGAAAACTTTGGTAATGTGCTTGTGTTGGCAGAGTCCTGACTCTCAAAACTCATTTCAAGGCAGTGAATATTACACAATATACACTGGTGAGAAGAAGTATACGAACTCTTTAAAAAAAAAAAACTGGTTTTGCGACTTAATTAATAGCCATAAAATGTGATCTGACCTTTATCTGATTCAGAATAAAAACACTGAAGATGATAACACATAAACTATTATCACTGATCACACCCATTAAACACTCACAGAGCTCTGTGGGCGCTCAATCTTCTGGGGTACTCCAGAGATCCATTTTGGGCCCGTTGCTGTTTTCTCTGTACATCCTGTATGGTGTGCCGAATGTAAAACATACACATAAAAATATGTAACATTTAACATTTAAATTTAGATTTAACATTTAGATTTAGATTTAATATTTAGATTTAGCATTTAAATTTAACATTTAGATTTAGCATTTAGATTTAATATTTCGATTTAACATTTAACATTTAGATTTAGATTTAATATTTTGATTTAGATTTAACATTTAGATTTAATATTTAGATTTGACATTTAACATTTAGATTTAGATTTAATATTTAGATTTAGATTTAACATTTAGATTTAAAATTCGACATTTAGATTTAACATTTGACATTTAGATTTAGATTTAATATTTAGATTTAGATTTAACATTTAGATTTAGATTTAATATTTAGATTTAGATTTAACATTTAGATTTAACATTTGGCATTTAGATTTAGATTTAACATTAACATTTAGATTTAGATTTAGCATTTAGATGCTAAATGCTAGATGCTAGATGCTAGATGACATTTAGATTTAACATTTAGATTTATATTTTATATTCAGATTTAACATCTGACATTTAGATTTAAGATTTAGATTTAGATTTAAGATTTAGATTTAGATTTAACATTTAAGATTTAGATTTAGATTTAATATTGAGATTTAACATTTAACATTTCATTTTTGTTCACATATAACCAAATTTTTAAATAATTTATGTCTCAAATGTGTGTAAAATTAGCTAAATATGAAGAAAATGAGCTAAATATTGAAAATATATCAGTTTGAAAACTGTAATCAAGTTTTTACATTCGCCACCCCATAATCCTGCCCTTGGGGTCAGTTCTGAAGAGACAAATCTGCCCGCTTATTGTTCTGCAGATGATATACAGAAATGTTCCTGTAAGTTCTCAAAACCAACTTCTTCCATTTACAACCGTTGGAGCCATATCTATCTCATAATGATTTACAACCATGCAGTTCCACTATTGTAATTCATTACTTTAATATCACTACCTGTTTTTAAGGTTTTAATGGGCTGGCATCGCCGTATTTGTCTAAGCTCTGAGGCCATCCAGATGTTTCTTGTAGTTCTGAGGTCCAGACACAGGCAGGTGTACAGATGTATATACAGAAATAACATTTCAGAAATAACATACCACAAATAGAACAATATAAGTAAAATAACTGTGAGGTCTCATATTGGTCTCATATTGAAGGCACTCCTTTTGAAACCACCGTCACTAGATACACAGACACTCAGGAAACAGCTTTTCCAGAAATTAGGCCAATAATAGAGGCAGTTTTATCTGTTTCCGCAGTAAATCAAAGAGCTGGTGTTTGTGTGCTGCAGAAAGAACCTGTTGACTGCACAACAACAAAGCAATAATCAGATAAACATCAGCTGACACGTAGAAGACGAGACAAGCAAGCAGCCCCGGAGGAGGAAGGGCAAAAAGGCAGAAAGTGAATTTCTGCTCATTGAATTCTAATGTTTCTGCCGATGTTCAATGTTAAAAAGAATGATTTTATGTTAGATTTCATTCATAGTCACTACAAGGGAAACTGATCAAGCAGATTGTTTATGTGTCATTCTTCAACTATGGTCAAATTAGGTCTCAAAAATGTAAGAAAATCAAACACATATTTTAGGTAATATTTTGATATGTTTTGCTTATCCATTATGTGTAGAAATACATTCTGGTAGCTGTTGTAATGTAATTATATAGATTATATATATTTTATATATATATTTTCTTATTTTAGTCGAACATTTAAAGGAAAGTGTATAGATACATCCTAGGATGCGCTGGGACACATCATCAGTGATGTTGTTACCTGAGATCATCGGGTGTTTCGGGTCTTTCAACATCTGACACCCTCCCTCAGGCGACCCAGCCGGGGTGATCAGTCCCCGGCTTGTGTCCCAGCAGCATTAGCCCACTTTTCGGACCTTTTGATCCAGATCCACCTACAGGCTCTCTCTGCAGCCTCTGTGGCGGACTTGACGCCTCTCCTCTTAGCAGCGCCTTGGATGCCAAGCAGGCTGTAGGCCCTGCACAGGGACCGTGCAGCGAAGCCCCGACATCCCACCTCTATTGGCTCACAGCGGGCTTTCCAGCCTCTCCTCCGACAGTCTTCAATGAGCTCCTGGTATTTGAGCCGCTTGCGCTCATTGGCCTCTTCCATGCGGTCCTCCCAAGGGACTGTCAGTTCCAATAAGAGGACTTGCTTTGAAGAGGCAGATGTCAGAACCAGGTCTGGTCTCAATGAGGTTGATGTTATACTTGAGCTTGAGCTGCCTGCCCAAGTCAACTTGCAGCTCCCAGTCTGCTGCCGATGAGAGAAGACTGGCCGATGATGTTGGTTTAGGGTGTAGCTTCTCTCCAGCTCTCACGAATGGGATTGATTTCCGGCTGCTGGTGTGTTTGCTGTTGGGCACTGCACTGGAGATGGTTCCAGCCACTGCCTTCAGCACCTGGTCGTGTCTCCAGCGGTATCGACCTTCTCCGAGAGCTACAGGGCAGCTGCTCATGATGTGCTCCAGCGTCCCTCTTCCAGGACAGAGGGGGCAAGTTGGGAGGTC
Organism: Hirundichthys speculiger; assembly: GCA_018398805.1. Taxonomy (NCBI): domain Eukaryota; kingdom Metazoa; phylum Chordata; class Actinopteri; order Beloniformes; family Exocoetidae; genus Hirundichthys; species Hirundichthys speculiger. Next base: position 89,768 of record JAGFBZ010002210.1, on the reverse strand, counting down.
ACTCTTTCCCCAAACTTGCAGGTTAGCTGGGCTTGGTAGCACATCGTAAACAGCTTGGACCATGAACTTAATACGCTGGGGCTCTGCCTTCCAGATGTCATTCCAGGTTAGCTTCCTTTCCAGCGTTCCTTGGAAAGGAATATTATTTTAGGTAATATTTTGATATGTTTTGCTTATCCATTATGTGTAGAAATACATTCTGGTAGCTGTTGTAATGTAATTATATAGATTATATATATTTTATATATATATTTTCTTATTTTAGTCGAACATTCAAAGGAAAGCATTATTTCTATCACACCACAATGTGTTTTACAAACAAAATTATTTACAGAACTCATGTTTTCAAAACATATTCATGAAATTTCACACATAAATGATCCCAAATATATAAATATATTTATTTTCAGGATTGTAAGAGATGACAAACACCTTTAAACCCTTTTACTGAAATCTTTCAATGAAGTTCTTTCATGACACAAACATGAGTTTTCCAATCCCAGATATGAATTGCAGCCATAGCTGCATAATTTTCAAAAATACAAAATATTATTAATATGACTGTGTTATTTTTATAAAATGTTTTTACAAGTGTGTGATGTGATGGAAAAGACAGCATGTGTTGGAAATGACATGTGACTACCAACATTGCTGAACAAAGTTCACTTTTATTATTAAAACTTAATTATCTTAAAAACTTAATTATTATAATTAGTTATTATTCATAACACCAGCATTGTCATTTCCTTTTACAATGAAAAACGTGATGGAAATGACTGTTGTGGAAATGACAATGTGTCACATTTTTTCAAAAATATCATGCTGTATTAGCATGCTAATCTCTTTTAAAGATAGCATTAAATGTACACATAATACACAACATGAAATTTTATTTTAATAATTATCTATAAATTTAAAGAAAACATGAGCTGTTTGGAAATGACGACTAATAAACAAATTCTTTGTTTGGGAAATATTTACCTTGATTTTTTTCAGCTTTCATATTCTTCCAGGGAGCTAGCTCTGCTCTCTTGCCATGTGTGACTGACTGTTACCATGGTTACCATGGTTGCAGGTGTTCAAACCTTAAAAAAAAACCTCCCTAAAGTTACATTTTGTGGTGTGTGATGGAAATGACAGTGACCCCAAGGGACAGGTGTTCTTTTTATTAAAAAATACATTTAATACTACGGTATCTTACAACACATGGTATGTTTCATTAAAATAGGTATTTACGTACCATTTGTCTGTAAAGTTAGTTTTTAAATCAAAATGTAATTCAATAGCAAGAAATCTGACCAAGGGACAATCGCACAATAGCACAATCCATACATATAAAACCATGGTTTATGTAGTAAAAATAACACTTGACCTTTAAATTAATTTTTGTAAGTTTGTCTTGGTGTCAAGTAACTGTGCCAAAAACAAGAAAAATCAAGAAATGTGTTTTGCATCTATTATTCCTGCAAAGGACACAAATTATACCGTAGTTGAAGAATGACCCATGTCCATATTCTTAGTGGTCTATGTTTTTGTTTGTTTGTTTGTTTCAAATAATAAATTGCATTTGGAAATTTGAGGAAAGAAAACAGAATTTGATTTAGTATTATCAAGTGAGAATAGAGATTAAGAAAGGTTTGAGCTTGTGGGAAGATGTTGTTAATTATTCATGAGTCTCATGATACATATATAGTTGAAAATAATTAGAGGCATAACATATGTGGATATCATAAAACTCAAACAACCAGCTGCAGCAACTGATTTATCATCCAACACAGGCTCATTGAAGTTCATGAAAATGTCACATGAACTTCACTGAGTGACAAGTTTCTGTTTAACGTGTGTGTGTGTGATCTAAACATGTATTGCACACAAGAACTTTAACCATAACTCCCCTATATATTTAACCATTACTCCCTATGGCCCTGATCGTACTGTTCCCCTTACCCATTAACACTAGCCGCTACCCACAAATTGCAGGTATAGGAACCTCTGCTAACCGCTAATGCAATCTTCCGCTCGCTAAAGCCGTACCCATTATGCTGACTCCCTTACTCACTTTGTAGGTGTGGCCATGGGCATGTCTTTTGCCCTTTCCGCAAAGCGCAACCGGCTCTTAAAGGCAATGGCTACTGACGCACTGATTGGTTTACCAGGTGGAACGCCCTAGGCACTCCTATGTATAATGTAGCGGGTAGCGCAGTTGGGTTAGCGGGTTTAGCAAGAGTGGAAGATTGCATTCTTTGCGGGGGAACGTCCCTCCTGCTACCTGCTATCCCTTAATAGCGGCTTGTCTCTGTGGTATCTACTCTGCTTTCTTCCTGCGCTGTTGCTAACGTCAGTGCTTCAGTTTGTGCTTGTGTGACTGATTTTGGGTTTGCTGGGAATAATGTAGGTGTGGTTTGGTTTGGGGGTGCAATGAATTCTGGGGATATAGGCCCTATCTTGCGCCAAACCTCCAAAACCTGCTATTAAGGGATAGGAGGTATTAGGAGGGGCGTTCCCCCACAAAGAACGCAATCTTCCACCTCCCAAAACCCACGATCTTACCTGCGAAAACCACTATATTATGCACACATTATGCATGGGAGTGGTTAGGGCGTTCCACCTGTTTAACCAATCAGTGCGTCAGTAGCCATTGCCTTTAAGAGCAGGTTGCGGTACCTGCAAACTGCTATGGAGCGTCTTTTCACCCAGATCAGAGCAGCTCTCATGGGCAGCTGGTCTGGGACTCTGCTGTAGAGCTTCCTCCTCTTCTTTCCTCCTCCTCCTCTGCACTGATATATACATAACTAGCTCTAACTAATGTGGAGCAAATGATTTAATAATTTCTTTTGTACTCCAAGAAGTTCCAACAAACTGCTCAGAAAAAAATAGAGCCAGTAAACTTCCAGGAAAGCATTTCCTAACTAGAAAAGCACTCAGAGAGCGCAGACCTTCGCCAAGCACAACAGTTCTCCCATTCAGCGATTTACAGATTGCGATAAAATCCGCCTTCTGGATCAGATCCGGATCAGCCTCTGAAATTTTATAGAGGTTTTCAGTGTCAATACCTGAGTGAAATTTAATGAGCTGTGGGCAATAATTAACGGAGATGTTGAGAAACAAAATTTCTGGCCCCATTGAGCACGTGTTACAGTCTCAAGCCGGGTTGTGAACCCGCAACCTTCCATGGGGCTCCTGCGCACAACCCACTGCGCCACCTTCAATCCTCTACATAGACACTCAGATCCACCTATGTTTCACCTTCCCATCTGACGAGCAGCCCAGGTGTGGCACTGCACACCTGTACCTATTCAGTCATCATTCAACCAGACTCGTTGCCAGATCTTCCTATAGAAACGCCTGATCCAGCCATTCGCAGTGCCACCTCCTTGCCTTCGTCGTCCCCTGGATTGTTGGTTTGGCTGCCAAACCTCGAATCCTCCTTTTTTACATCTGAGAGAAATAAACTCTTAAAATTCCAAAACCCCCTTCTGTCTCCATTGTGGTTGCTTCAGGGTTCAAGAAACAACTAAACAGCGCAATGTTATCGAAAATTTGAACGTGATCCAGAATCCAGGATTTCTTCCGGATCACACCCAAAATAAAATCAGTTCTTCCTTTTCACATTTCTGACAACTCCTGAAAATGTCATCAAAATCCATCCATAACTTTTTGAGTTATCTTGAACATATCCCCTGCACCAAGACGCATCAAGGAGCACAGCTGCGCCAAGATGCATAGCCGCTGGGTGTGGTGCTTTTTAAAATACTGCAGAACGGATCATTGGATGAGCATTGAGCCAGAGGAACACGTATGATGACATCTACCTTCTACCAGTGAGCTCATCTCAGGTGCTCCGGTGCACAAGGAGAGGGTCAGAGGGATACGAGCACAGTACAAGAAACTCCACAACAGAGTTCTGTGATCTCCTCGTTTCCTCCACAGCAAATATCTGAATGAGATCATGCCACAGCTGTACAGACATCATCTGCCCTTAAGAGAATAATAACGTATGCAAGTAATACAGTGATGCATAATCGAGAGGTAGAGCCGGTTGTGCAGTCCACATGTGACTGGGTGGACGCGCAATGACAGGATTTGGACGCGCTCTTTTATGCGCCGACATGCCAGTTGCGCTTTCCACAAACTCGGTATCTTGCTGTACTGGTATCTCGCAGATTTTGGGTATTAGGTAATGGGTGGTCAGACCACCCATTACCTAATACCCGCGAGATACATGTATCCGCAAGATACCGAGTTTGTGGAAAGCGCAAGAGACACGCCCATTGCCGCGCCCACAATGTGCTTAACACTAGAACCGCCAACATTCCAAACTTCCTAGAACCGCCGAGGGGGGTCATTTTGACCCCCTTGCTACAACAGCGTCAGTAATACTAAGATGTCATTTCTAGAAGTTGTGAAGAGGCTAATTCCTAAATATTTCTGAAATAATAATGGAAACTTGTCAAAACAAGTGTTTAAAATGTATATTTTTGCGACCTTTTTTCTCCGTAGCCGAACGCTGCGCGCGCTCTCTCTCAGCCACACAAATAAATACATCAGTATGTTCATCAACAAACTGTAAGAGGTGTATGCTAACACAAACATGAAAACAACAGCAATCTAATGACAGACTATTTACAATATAAAACAACAGATATCAGATGTCAATCACAGATATTTTAATAATTTTGGAAAAACGGATCAACGCTGCACGCTCCCCCTCACGCACACATGACTCCATTCCCAGCCATCCTCTTCACAGGCGCGGCTCCGCCACCGTACAGTCACAGGTGTGCTGTATCACCTGGTCCATCAAGTACATGAACGCATTCATAGGGTCGTCAATGTTGCGGCGCGCGTATGCAGTTGGACATTTGTGGACTGGGCTCTCCCGGTCCACGGTCCCAGCTTTATGGGTCTCCAAACGGTTCTGTCTTTGGCTGCCTCATGTAGCTGACATACAGGTTGAGCTCTGAACAATCTAAATATTTATGATTAGATCAGTCAGAGTCGTAGCCTCGCTAAAATGCCAAATGATTAGAACCAGAGGAAACTTAAACGCTTGACTTCTGAATTTACCTGTTAGAGTATTTCCGCGAGCCTCCACTGTGTCTGAGGACTGAATGTATGTGGCGGGTGACCACTCACTTATAGAAACCGGGGTCTTTTTCATAAATTCAGCTCCTCATCTTCAGTTGATGTCTAATTACCTGGTAAAAATGATGAGTCGTCGGTCTCTCTCTCCACCGATTCCTCCTCACTCACATCTACGGTGATCTCTGCTCTTTCTGACTCCCTCACTCAGATCTCTGGTACAACAACCAGCTGTTATTTTTGTTGGGTTCAATTCTTAAATTTTGCTGTTTGTTTGAAAGATTTAGTGATGAAAATAGTTGTCAAAGTCCGATGACGGCACAAAGTTTGAGCGTTGCTAAGCAACGGGGAGAAGCGGGAGGGGCGTTGCGCAAAAGGGGGCAGCTGTATACAGTGTTTATGTGAGGGGGTAAAAATTACCCCCCTCGGCGGTTCTAGGTATAAATGGTCATATTATTTTTTTCTTTTCATCACACACTCACCAAAATTCACTGAATGATTAATAATTCCATTTTAGGAAAAGTCATGAACTTACAGATGTAGAGGTTTTATTTTAACAGAAATACAAACGTTTGAAAATGCTAGGGGGTAAAAATTACCCCCTTGGCGGTTCTAGTGTTAAGGGAGTCGGCAAAATGGGTAGCAGGTTTTGGGAGGTGGAAGATTGCATTTCGGTTGGCAGAGGCTCCTAAATCTGAAATTTGCAGGTAATGGGTATTGGGTATTGGGTAGCAGGAGGTGCAAAATAGGGCCCATAATCTTGATTTGTTCAGAGAATTCGGCCATGTGTGGCTCTGTTGCAAACAACATGCATTTCCAAGCTATGTCTCTGACTACCAGCTAGATTACTGTAGTAACTGTAGTAGCAGCGCCCGCTGTGAATATCTACCAGCTAGATTACCGTATTAACTGTAGTAGCAGCGCCCGCTGTAAATATCTACCAGCTAGATTAACATATTAACTGAAGTAGCAGCGCCCGCCAGTAAATATCTACCAGCTAGATTACCGTATTAACTGTAGTAGCAGCACCCGCTGTAAATATCTACCAGCTAAATTACTGTATTAACTGTAGTAGCAGCTCCCGCTGTAAATATCTACCAGCCATATTACCGTATTAACTGTAGTAGCAGCGTCTGCTGTGAATATCTACCAGCTAGATTACCGTATTAACTGTAGCAGCAGCGCCCGCTGTGAATATCTACCAGCTAGATTACCGTAATAAATGTAGTAGCAGCGCCCGCTGTAAATATCTACCAGCTAGATTAACGTATTAACTGAAGTAGCAGCGCCCGCCTGTGAATATCTACCAGCTAGATTACTGTATTAACTGTAGTAGCAGTGCCAACTGTAAATATCTACCAGCTAGATTACCATATTAACTGAAGTAGCAGCGCCCACCTGTAAATATCCACCAGCGAGATTACCATATTAACTGTAGTAGCAGCGCCCGCTGTAAATATCTACCAGCTAGATTACCATATTAACTGTAGTAGCAGCGTCCCCTGTAAATATCTACCAGCTAGATTATCGTGTTAACTGTAGTAGCAGCGCCCGCTGTAAATATCTACCAGATAGATTATCGTATTAACTCTAGTAGTAGCGCCCGCTGTAAATATCTACCAGCTAGATTACCGTATTAACTGAAGTAGCAGTGCCCGCTGTAAATATCTACCAGCTAGATTACCGTATTAACTGTAGTAGCAGCGCCTGCTGTAAATATCTACCAGCTAGATTAACATATTAACTGAAGTAGCAGCGCCCACTAGTACTAGTTAATATTACTGTAGTAACTGTAGTAGCAGCGCCCGCTGTGAATATCTACCAGCTAGATTACCGTATTAACTGTAGTAGCAGCGCCCGCTGTAAATATCTACCAGCTAGATTAACATATTAACTGAAGTAGCAGCGCCCGCCAGTAAATATCTACCAGCTAGATTACCGTATTAACTGTAGTAGCAGCACCTGCTGTAAGTATTACAGCTAGATTACCGTATTAACTGTAGTAGCAGCACCCGCTGTAAATAGCTACCAGCTAGATTACTGTAGTAACTGTAGTAGCAGCTCCCGCTGTAAATATCTACCAGCCAGATTACCGTATTAACTGTAGTAGCAGCGCCTGCTGTGAATATCTACCAGCTAGATTACCGTATTAACTGTAGCAGCAGCGCCCGCTGTGAATATCAACCAGCTAGATTACCGTAATAAATGTAGTAGCAGCGCCCGCTGTAAATATCTACCAGCTAGATTAACGTATTAACTGAAGTAGCAGCGCCCGCCTGTAAATATCTACCAGCTAGATTACCGTATTAACTCTAGTAGCAGCGCCTGCCTGTAAATATCTACCAGCTAGATTACTGTATTATCTGTAGTAGCAGTGCCAACTGTAAATATTTACCAGCTAGATTACCATATTAACTGAAGTAGCAGCGCCCACCTGTAAATATCCACCAGCGAGATTACCGTATTAACTGTAGTAGCAGCGCCCGCTGTAAATATCTACCAGCTAGATTACCATATTAACTGTAGTAGCAGCGTCCCCTGTAAATATCTACCAGCTAGATTATCGTGTTAACTGTAGTAGCAGCGCCCGCTGTAAATATCTACCAGATAGATTATCGTATTAACTGTAGTAGCAGCGCCCGCTGTAAATATCTACCAGCTAGATTACCGTATTAACTGAAGTAGCAGCGCCCGCTGTAAATATCTACCAGCTAGATTATCATATTAACTGTAGTAGCAGCGCCCACTGTAAATATCTACCAGCTAGATTACTGTATTAACTGTAGTAGCAGCGCCCGCTGTAAATATCTACCAGCTAGATTACCGTATTAACTGAAGTAGCAGCGCCCACCTGTAAATATCCACGGCCATTCAGAACCGCTCTGTGATAATGTCACTACTTAAATTTTGCATTGGTCACGGGTCCGGACAGAACCATCTCCCAGTCCGGATCCGGACCGGAGTCCTGCTGTTGTGTGACCCCCGCTCTACATGTTTAACCATAACTCCCCTATATGTTTGCGTAGTTCAGGTTTCTGTTTACTAAAGAGCATGTGATGGGAACAAACCCTGAAAGCCAATAAGACAGTAAGATGCAGCATTTCATTGAGTCAGAAGAAACAAATGAATTAAATCCAGTGTTAGAGTGTGACAGAAAGTCTAATGAGGTCAGCGATGGTGCAGCAGATTAGCAAATGACCCTGACACAGTGACTTTTACTTTAGCAGGAGAAACATGTTTGTGTGTCTGTGAGGGAAGTCTTGTCGGTCCTAACGTCGGGAAATACATTTGAGTCAGTTTCCCTCCACTGGTGCCTGCAATACAAGTCAGTTCAATTTATCTTTATTTATATAGCATCTTTTACAATACAAATGTCTCTGGGTACTTTTCAGAGACCCAGATCTTGACCCCCGTGCAAATATTATTCACCTTAGCCAATATCAGTAAATCTTCATTGAAGACACAATAGCAAGTTAAAACCTCCGGGAGAAAAACATTTAAGTCAGTGGCAGGGAATCTGTAGATTAAATCTAGTCGACAGTATAAGAGCAAGCTGAGCACAAAATGAAGACAGGATGTGGCAGCAGCCCTTGCAAGGCCTTCACTAAGTGTGACTAACTGCTGCTGCTGGTTTCAACCAATCTCTGAAGCCACAGTGTGGTTTTGCAGTGGTTTTGTTCTGTCCCCAGCATGGCCTTGAGTCCTACGGGGAACATTTCAGAAGCTGAACGCTGCCCACTCAGCTGGATTCATGGGGTCACCCAGTGATTTCAAGATTCAGAGTGAAGCAGGAAGTAAAGTTCACAGAGAGCACAAGGAATATGACATCCTAACCTCAACCAGAACTTCAACATAATGTTGATGTTGGAGTCAGAGTCCACTCATGGTATTATATTTGGATCAGACCCTCAGGCCGCCCAGTGTCGCAGTAGTTAGGACAGGCAGGCACCTCGAGCTATTATTTAATTCAAAATTCAAAATTCAAATAATAATTTATTAATCCCCCAAGGGGGAAATTCAAGTTTCAGTACACCAGTCTGGTGTACTAGGGGAGCTGCCGGCGTCCAGCGCTCCTTTTCGTGCAAGGTCCCGTGGTCCGAGTGCTAACTCCAGTTAACAGCCGTTAACAGCTGTTAAAACAGTTAACAGCCGTTAGAACCAGTATATCTCCATAATGATGACAAGTGAGATATCTCCAGGTCAGAGGAGGAAACACCGATGAACCAAACCGTCTCCTCTGGGAAGACTGAGCTCCTTCAGTCCGGCGAGCAACGGAGCCGACTGTCCCAGAGCCCGGTTCATCATGCGGACCAGACCGGGCCATTGTCATCTCCCCCGGTGGTGCTGGGCCCCACCAGGTCACCAGACGGCCCCTGCCAGGTCAGCTGACCCATCCGGCGTGTAGACTGCTGGACGGGGGCAGCATGCCGCCGCTGCTACGTCGGGGGCTCCCGTCCCGGGTCCGTGACGCTGCAGCCCGGATCCAGTGGCGGTGGTTGCCGCGGGTAGCAGTTCAGGACTACTTAGCTTTCCCGAACCAGCCTCCAGTGACACCGTCCATGTCCGCGGCGGCAGGTCTCCACCAGCCGCAAGAGGACCGATCCGCCCCCTGCAGACAGTATGTAGACATCCGACCGCAGATCACCACAAACCGGGCACAAACTGGAGCGTCCAGCGTCCAGCGTCGCAGGAATAAGTCCCTGGAGCAGCAACAAGAAGCATCCATGCCAGGCGTCGTCCGGGCAACGAAAAGTATGTTTAAATCTATGTGGATCTATGTATATGAAATCTATGTTTGCAGCAGCTTAACGCTTTAAAAGACTCACTGTGCATCGCACATTTGGAGGGACCACCCTAGTTGAAAAGAATGGCCTCGATCCTCCGTGGCTGATGCAGCACAGCCATACACGTTTATGATCCAGTAGCTCCGCCCACTGACAAGCCTCTATGAATTCAACCAATCACAAAACACTTAAGTCGAATTTGCCCGTTTTCAGAAATGGCTTCTGCTTGTGATTCTCGGTCTTTGTTGTTTCTTTGTTGTGGATGCAAAGCTTCTCTAGAGGTAGCAGATATTCAAATTAAATGACTGAAAATGAACTTTGGACACTTTAATGGTGCTTCCCACATACAAGCTGGAGTTGATTCAAAATGAACTCACTTTCCCTCTTGATGTGGTTCGTTTCATTTAGAAAGAAAACAGTAATTGTATTCAGATGTGGACCCCCCCCCCCACGTTTAAACCTTCAAAAACAGCCCTCCAGTAACAGAATTACATATTTAGACGATTTTATTTTTTGCACAAATATAATCTCTTCCAGCCTGAACGTGGCTCAGATATAACTTCGTTTCTGGCCCGTTTATTACTCAGGGATCTTTGGGTATGCAAATGAGCCCCCCCCCCATCTACAGCTTGCCTCGAGCTCCTCTCAACCCTTCTGCTGGAAAGAGGCAGCCCGTCATGGGGGTATATTGTTATCTTTAAAGAGCGTGATTTATTTTAAAATTAAGAGCAGCAGCCCTTTCTCATTTCCATGCTCAGATATTGTTCTGCTCAAAACTCTGCCCTCTCAAAAAATACACTTTGTGTGAAAATTTGCTCTGCTTCCCTGGACACTACTCAGATACATCTCTGCTTTTACAAGTGACCTGCTTCTGTGGGCTTGTGAATCTTCTCCTCTAGTATCTCTGTGAAATAACTCTGTCACATAGTAGCATGATATCTGAGTGAAAAAAAAAAAAAAAAAAAAAGAAAGCTTGCTCTCAGCAGCCCGTCTGCGACTATGAAGACACATAAAGCTTGGCTTTCTTCTTTGAGAATGCGTTTATCACCCTGATATTCACATTCTGCACACATGTCTAGCAGACAGTGTTCACTACTTACTCTCCATACTACACATATAGTAAAAAGCACACAGTAAAAAGCACGCTGTGTGCTGGAATTGTTGTTAACATAATCACTGCCCTACTTGTGAAAAGGTCTACTTTGTTCAGCATTTGTACTGCACTGATTCGTGTGGATTGCTGTTTTAGTTTCAGACAGCTCTAGATTTGGACGTATGAACAGGGTTTTTCATTCATTAACTTCTGCTTATCCTGTTTTGGCTCACGGGGCATCAACCTAAGGCAGTCTTTCCCATATAGTGGGGCACGACCCCTGGGGGGGGAGCATGCTTTTTACCATCTCTGCGGTTCATGTGTTAAGGGAGAGTCCAGCCACCATACAGAGCCTTTTTTAGTTACCTGTATCTGCAATATTGTTCTTTTGGTCACTATCCACAACATGGGACCACAGGTGAAAGTACTACCACTACCTGCAAATTGCAGATTTAGGAGCCCTTCGCCAACCGCTAATGCAATCTTCCGCTCCCTAAATCTGCCACCCATTATGCCGACTCCCTTACTCACATTGTAGGCGCGGCAATGGGCGTGTCATTTGCGCTTTCCACAAACTCGGTATCTTGCAATCGCGGGTTCCCTTAATAGCGGCTTTAGGAGGTTTGGCGGAAGATCGAGCCCTTAAATCCTTAAAAACCTAAAGAGACTTAAACTCCTCCACTTGAGGCAACACCTCAGTCCTAACCTGGAGAGGAGGAATCCTTTGCCAGTAATACCTAATAATAAAACCTGATAATAGTTAGTAACACCTAATGTTGAATCTTCTTCTTCTCTCTATAGATGAGACAGTAGAACTGAGAAGCATCATGAATAGATGCAGATGTGCACTATTATAGTACACAATATACAGACTGGTCAACTGCATAATGGAGATATTTCTCAAAACATTATACTGTTCAAGTATTTCTCCCACACTGCAATTTGCACAGTTTTTAACATATCGGATACTACATTTTGGCAACATCATTATATACTAATCAAACTAGACATCCAGAAGCCCAGGAACACTCCCAGGTATTCCAACCCGACTAAGCTCGGAGTGAATTTTAAACAGAGAAGTACTTTGGTTGCAACTGATGATATTTCACATGAACACTAACCAGCCGCTTTATCAGCTCCACCTGTTCAACTACAAATATCTAATAAGCCAATCACATGGCAGCAATTTAAAGCATTTATTCATGTAGACAGTCATGTTGTATTCATGTAGACATGGTTGTGACCACCTGCTAACGGTTGAACCATGAACTGTTTCTGATCACAGTGGACCATCTTCTGATGGATACTTCCAGCAGAATGATGCACCGTGACCATCTCAGACTGGTTTCTGGAACATGATGGTGAGTTCTCTGTCCTCCAGTGGCCTCCACAGTCTTCAGATCTCAGTCCAGTAGAGCAGCTTTGGTATGTGGAGGAACGGGAGGTTCTCATCATGGATGAGCAGCAGCTGGTGATGCTGTCATGTCAATATGGACCAGAACCTTTGAGGAACGTTTCCAACACCTGGTTGGATCTATGACATCAAGACTTAAGGTGGTTCTGGAGGAATCAACCAGGTACTAGAGAGGTGGAGCTGATGAAGTGGACCGGGTGTAAGCAAAGACAAGAGGTTATTGTGAGAAACACATTTTAAGGAAGAGCAAGATCAGTAGCTCTAATCTCTTATCATTTAGGTAATTTAGCTAATTAGCTACCTTTGGTGTGTATTCTGTAGTTGATTTATTTGCTAAAGTTGCCCATTTTGCACTTTCTTAACTTAGCTTAGTATAAGCTAACTCTGTCAACCAAACTTCTCAAACAAACAAATCCCAAGCATTCAAATTGTCCACCTAAATAAAAATGAAAGCGTGTTGAATATTTACACGGTTACATACCTGCTCCATTTGTTCAGCTGTCATGTCATGTTTCATGCTGTTGTGTTGACTTAGACAGAGGCAGCTGCTCACAGCTGGCAAATTTAGAAAAGTAATTACTTTAAGTCAGCTTTCCACTTCCTTTTCTTCATTCATTCCCTTCGCAGGCTACAATTTTCTCAGTAAGAGAGTACCAGGGGAGGTGTGAGGCTGCCTCTCAGTGCTGTGGCTGAAAACATTTAAATTGGTTTCCAAGTCTGGTAAGCGTAACGTATTATACTACAATAATGGCTTTATGTCCAATGAATGAGCTGAAGCTTCTGGGATAAAGGTACATGGACAGATAACAGACAGGTGTGAAATTTGATACAGTATATAAAACAGGTTGGCAGGTTCAAATGCAAAGATCTTGTCAACTTTTGACTTGACGGGAGAATTACAAGTCCAGACTGGCAGCAGAAACCTGAAAGGTGAGAACCCGTCTGATGGTTAAACTGCAGGTATAGCGGTTGTACCGACTGAGAGTGGATACGTTGGTTCAGTTCATGTGTGCAGGTACAGCAGAGCTGTAAGTCATACCAGCATAACATTCTCAGTGTCTGTTCAAATGATCTTTTTATCTCAGGAAAGTTCCTCCAAGCAGCCATATCTAAGAGCCAGCAATGATAAAACCTGATGGAAAAATGCTACGGAACGTAACTTCTGTGTTTTCTGTTTCTTATCTCCTTTATTATAGTCTATATCTGTGGTTCTCAACTGGTGGGTCGCGACCCAAAAGTGGGTTACAGACCTGTTTTCAGTGGGTCATGGGCCTTTTTTTTAGCCCAGGTGCTAAAAAAATAAAAATAATGAGTGTCATCCATACTCCTTAACAGTAGATGGCAATAATGCCCTGTAATGCAAGTTGACACCCGCCAGTTCACACCATAGAAAAAGACCTGCAAAGTTTGTTTACATATGTTTAACATGGCGAAACGCAGATAAAACAACGAATATATGAGATATGGATTTTCTAATCTTGAAGACAAAGGTCAGTGAATGGTTATTCAGCTAAAACTATATATTTTGAGTTCTTTTTGAAACTACTGCTCAGTAGTTGCACTGTTTTATTTCATGTTTGTGCATAAAAGCACTGTTGACTCTTAAAAATGGCTGTTACTGAAATGTTCTTATTGTTATGTCAGCTCTATGATTAATGCGTAAATAAGTGACTAAATAGTTTTAATAGGAAATTGTTATATATTCAGGAAGTGGATACTCAGCAAATGCTACGTATTTGAGTTTTTTTTTTTAACTACTGCACAGTGGTTGCACTTTTTAATTTTATGTTTGTGCATGTTGAGTCTGTTAAAAAAGGCTAACGTTACTGAAGTAAAGTGTTTTGCATTTAATTTAAATGCAGCTAATTGAGCATCAAAGGGAATATTTCCCACTTGAAGTCATTTTGGTTATGCTATTTTGGTTTTTGCTATTTTGGTTCACCAATAAACTTATTTTTTTGTGTTGGCATTCTGTGATATTCTATTCAAACTGCAGGATCTTTTCATTCAATAAATTTGAGAAGTTGAAGTGATTTGTGTCGCGGCTTGTCATTAAGGGTGATGGTGGGTCCTGAAGCCAGACCAGTTGAGAAACACTGATCTATGTAACAAAAGCTCTGATATTTTCCTGTAGCTTCATCATCAGATCATGTCATTGAGCTCATGAATCTTCCACAACCAGAAGAAGAACATCACCTTGGTTCTGTAGCTCGAGCTACATCATAGAAGTTTGTCTGACAGGATGATGAAGTGTCTGAATATATTCCCACCATGGGAAAACAATGCTTATCAAAACCACGGACACCGTCTTCAAGTACATCCACGCTCGCCGCAAAGATTTAATACGGTCTTATTGAGGTTCATCCGGGAATGTAATGTCACACAGGAAATCAGATGGAAGTGGCTAAATGCCTGCTCTGCTTCTCTACAAATATTCACTATTTTAAAGCTCAGCCAATTCATGAACAACAGTTCGATCCTGCAGGAAATCAAACAAAAGACTGGCACAGAAAATCTGGTCAATCTTCAAAATAAAACACCAGGAGCAGGCTCAGAATCAAAAAACAGACATTATGTTACACAGCGGAGGCTGCAGGTAAACAATTCAGTGGAAGACAATTCAGCCACATCCACAGAGAAAAAGCACAAACATGTTTACAACAGCCATCTTTTTCATACGATAACAGTAGGAAGGACAAGAGGTGATGAGGAATACATTTCAAACGAGCAGCTTACTGCTTTACTCTCTTCTGATCTCAGAACCTTTGGCTAAACTCGAAGTGTTTCCAGCCAACCAGGAAATAATCTAAAGTGTTCCGCCTTTCAAATGCTTTTGGTGGGGAAACCAGGGGCAAACATCTGGTTTTCAAAGCTGCTGCCTGCTGAAAAATGACCTAATGACCACTAGGGTCTGGCTCTGAAAGTCAGTCAGTCTCTGATGGCCACCATGTCATAATGTCCAACTGGTACAGAAAACCATTTCCACTGGAAGATTTCACATCCAACCTGTCCAGGGTGTACCTGGACAGGGTGTACCTCTCCTCTACCTGGGTGTACCTCTCCTGGCTTTCGCCCGGAGAGAGCTGGGATAAGCTACAGCAGATCCCCGTAACCCTGCAGAGGATTAAACGGGCATAGATAATGGATGGATGGATGGATCTGACATCCATGGCAACTGTAGTCCATGTACCTCATCAGGTAAAAATATGTTAAACCAAAAATTTAAGCTACCTGAGTACATGACGCGGCCCCTTAATCTAAGCTCCTGTCCAAGTTGGTCTGGACCCCTCCAGACTTACTAAATGGATCAAACCAACAGTCAGTTAGCTACCTTTGTCCAGACCTCCACCAAGACGGAGCACCAACCAGCGGGGATCTTCTGAGGGTCGGCCTGCCGATGGTCTCGGTGGAGCCCGGTTAATGCTCCTCATCTTAGCTCGGGCAGAACTCATTTCAAATATCTGTTTGGTGGCGACATTTGAAATGAGGATGGAAGGACAGATTTGATAAGAACAACTATAAAGTAGACTAGCACTTCCTAAATTAAAATACTAAGCTAGTGGTGACCGAGCTTAGAGGCTGTTTAAGAACCTTTTAGACCCGTAAAGACAGTGGATGAAATCTTCATGAAATCTTCATCAATCCGTGAGTACACTGAACAGTAGTTTCAAAAATAACTCAAATATGTAGCATTTGCTGAGTACCCACTTCCTGAATATATAACAATTTCCTATTAAAACTATAAATCACCTCCTTACTAAAATGTCTACTCCAGAAACTCAAGAAAATGTGTACATTAGCGAGTTCCAGATAAGCGCTGGTTGGGAGCGCGCTCACAAAGCTCATTGGTTAGTCACTCAGGAACCACCGTTTAAGGAGGTGTAAAGGTACAGGCTACCGCTGGATTCACATCATCTTCAAACCTTGGGGTGAACTTGTAATCTCATGAATCCAGCCAAGGAGGCAGCTGGCAAGTGTTCCACGGTCTTGTATTCACTGTGAGATCAGGACTTAATGCAGACATTTAAAGCCATGTCGTCTGTCCAATGATGCATTCAAGAGGTGAAGAGAAAATAGTTTGATATGATTTTGGATCTAAAAAAAAAAAAATCTTTGTGTGTTTCCGTATTTCAGCAAAGCTCAAAAACTGTAAGGTTAATATGGTTTTATATCTAAAATTAAAAGATTTGTAAGATTTATAAATGTATTTCACAGTCTACAAAAAGAACTGACACCTCACTATATATTTTTTTTTAAATACTAGTGTCTATAACAACGTATTTGACTGGAAAACACTGAAGAAGACACATACACATAACAAACATGTCGGGGGCGTGGGGCTGGGCCGGCCATATTGTCTTTTTGTTTTGTTTTGTCCCTTCCTGCCCTGCGGGGGATTTGGGGTGTGGTCGTGGGTCCTGGCCACTGGGGCGTGTCCCTGTTTTTTGGGGGCCCTCCGCCGGTGGCGCCTCCCTGCGCCGATGCGTGGCCCCGGGTGCACCCCTGATGGTGGGCTGGGTGCCCGGTGTGGCTCTGGGGGAGGGGGATCTTGGGTGTGGGGGGGGTGTTGGCTTGCTGCGGGCTGGTGCGCGGTGGCGTGGGGGGGTGCTGTGCGGCCTTCCTGGTGCGGGCCGCTTTCCCAATGCTGCTGTGCTGCGGGGGGGTTGGCGGGCAGGGGGTGGTGACTGTCTCGGCTGGCTGGCCTGGGGGGGTCGCATCTCCCTGGTTTCCCTCTCCTTCCCTCTCTCTGCCCCGTCCGTCTCCCCCTTCCACTCCCTGCTGGCGGTTGGTGGGGGCGGGGGGGCTCGGCTGCCCTGGGCTGCATGGGGTGACAGCTACCGGGTCTGTATTTTCTGCGGTGCTGCTGCTGTGGGCTTGGGGCCTGGTTGGGGGTGGGGGCTGGGGGGTGAGCAGGCCTCATCGCGGTTCTGGCCTTCTGGGGCCCTGCCTGGCCCTCCTGTCAGTGGACGTATACCTCGGGGATGTTTGGCCCCTGACCTCTCGGGTCGGGGGGCAAAGGGCCCTCTTGGGCAAGTCTGGTCCTGGTGATGGGAGTTAGCTGGTTTTTTTCTCACCCGCGGAAGGACTTGAGATGGACTAAGATAAGGAGAGTGGTGATGGTAATAGTGGAAACAGTTTCCTTGGTGTTTGGGTAACTCATATGTGAGCGTATATGGGCACGAACACATGTATTCTTTACACCCCTCCCCCAACACCCCCCTTCTACTGTCAACACAATCAGTCAGTAATGCTTACATCAATTCTCCATATACAGGTCTATAGCTTGGTAGAAGGTGTTCATCCAGTTTTCTTGTTAGTAGTTTCTGTTTCTTACATATTATCCTCTGAGTTTGTTTGCTGTCACAACACAATCCACTACACAACACCCCTCACACTTCACAACCCAGCACACACCACACCCTCACTGTCCTGTCTCTTTAACTGTGCTGTCTTTAAATGTTTCACTGCTGGTGTTTTTTGGTCCTCTCTGACAAAATCAGGATTTAAGATGTTAATAAAGACATTTATAAAGACAGAGAGGACTGGTGAAGGACACATTCACCCTTCACACTCCCACAAAATAAAAAAAGCCTTGGAGTACCTTGGAGTGCCACAAGGGGGCGCATCGGTAATCAGTAACATTTTTAGGAAGGGACCTGGAGAATAAACCCTGCAGTTGAGCGAGTCACACGGAAACTCAGCTGTCTCCATCTAGTTCCTTTTCAGGTTGGTGGAATGGTCTTTTAATACCATAAAACTTTGTAAATTGTGTTCTGGTGCATATTAATTTTTGTGTTATGCCATGTTTTTGTGTGCCATTCCAAGGTGAGATGCTGCACATTGTAAACAAATGCAACATGAGTGTCAAGGTAGCCATGGGTGCATGTAGAAGAAGCCAGCATGCCCGGTAAAATATTGGTTTTAGGCAAGTCAGCGCTAATAGCCGAATAGAACGTGTATCAATAAGTAAGGTTATAACCACTAAGACCAAGACCAGGCACTGAGCCAGGTTTAATTTTTAAGGTTCGGTTTGAGTTTTGTAAATGTACTGATTTATGCCCATCACATTTCTTCCACGAAGCTCTACAACAGACCACATAATTCTGTTGAACCACCATTTTGTTAGCAAGAAAAATGTTGAATTTGACCAGACTTATCTTTAAGATTTTCATTTTCTCCCCGCTAAATGCCTCTCGGGTTCAGGGAATGTCGCCATACAATTATTCAAATCAAGTCCTTGACTGCGAGGGCTTTACTTGTTTTTTCCTTTCAGTATCACTTCTTCACCGTGAGACATGACATTTGAGTTTCCAAGTAGCTCCAGGTTGAAATACTGACTTGATCTGTGCAGACACCCCCGACAGCCCGCAACTACCGCCAGACCCTGACTTTCCACCCATTAAAGTGATGTTTCAAGTCAACCCGCTCGCTTGAAGGGAAACAAAACTGAAGGGGAAAAAAATGAAAGTGACTTGTAGAAGAAGGAAATTGTCTTGTAGCTGAACAGGAACAGTATGAGATGTTGCATGTCCAACATCCTAATATGTGACAAGAAATCAAATAAAGGTCCTGACAGGTCTGCCTCCGATGCTGCAGCAACCCCCCTCCCCACCCATGCTTTCCTAGGGTTAAAGTGTGATGGAGCGTTATCGTTCACTGAAGGTGGATGCAGGAGCCATTGAGTCGCAGGTAAACTCAGTATCGCCTGGATAATATTTGGCCGCAGTAAAAAGGTTGCATATGCCTCATATTTTGATCCTCTATGATTGTTACATTTTTACAAGCACACACAAAATGTAACAAAAATGTAAATATTAAAATAAGGCGTACTCATCTTTGCTCATGACCAGATGTCCTGCGTCAGTAACATTCAGTATGTGGCGGTTCCAGATTAAAGACCAAAGAAGAATCAGTGTTATTCGGTGCAGAATCACTCGCTATGGGTCTAAAGAAAGAAAAAAAAGACTCAATAAAACAATCTGGGCAAACTGTGAGTGATCTTCTTCCTCCTCTTCCTCCTCTGCGGGTTGAACTGTGATTGAGAGCGCTGCTGTTGGCGGTTGTCACTCAAAGACTTTAGCTGACACTGACGGCGCTGTATTGACGCTTCATCAGGCCTCACGTCTGTTTCCCTCTCTACCCATCTCACCTTCTCAGGACTGTTCTGTTCCTGATCTTTATCGCCTGGATGAGCCGTCACTCCTTCAGCGCTGTGGTTTGTGTGTGTGGCTTCATGTCATTTACAGGACTTCTAGAGGGTCTCATAAAGAGAACGAAGGCATCTTCAGTCCCCGTTAACATGAACTGATCTTCTGTGATGTGCTGAGAGTGGGGTCAGTTGCGCTCTTTAAGCGCAAAAGTCGCAATATTGTGATAAGCAACATTGCTGACTATAACAGACTGTATCTATAAATGTGATGCCGAATCTTGTTACTACTTTTCACCAGGAGATGGCGGACATGTGTGCCTGTAATCTGAGAACCATTTTTGGTGGTGGCGCTATGTAAAACACCCTCCGGTACAGAGACGCATGGTGAAGCAGAGGTAGAAATGTTGAGCGTAGCGAGAGCAGAGCAGAGCAAAAGAGTGTTTTTTCATTTACTTACGATGTCAAGAGACCGGTTTACCGTCCACGAAGTACTTTGTCAGGTTCTGGCTAACTCTGATTCAGAGGAGGAAGACATTCAGTTGTCCAATGAAGTAGAAACTGACATTAGTAGTGACGGCGAGTCCGCATGTCATAGTCCACAATCAACACATCGTATATTGGCTGCTTCACCTCAGCGTGACCGGGGTGGAAGTATTCTGTAATCACCAAGCAGGTTGAGGTGTCAGGAGGGCTCATAACACCGCAAATATGGAAAAATGTAGTGGGGATGAAAACAACCGCGGTTGTCCTGGCAACACGGGAGAAGCCACGGGAAAAAAAACACACCGCTAATGGCGCACCAGAAATCACGGTGATGATGATGATGATGATGATGATGGCGGCTGAGAGTTATTGAGAGAAGAGGAAGAGTATCAAAGTGGAGCCTAAATTTTGATGAGCCTGTTGGTTTTGTGGAGACGATCTGACAAATTCTGAGCCCATTGATTTCATCCCTTTACCAAATGATGAATTCTGGAGCTTCATCACCAATCAAACAAATTCTTTTAAAGGGAAATATTCAAACCAAACCCCAGATTTCATGACTTTATGATGTGATTGTTACTGAAATGAAAGCTTTCATTGTTCATGGGGCTTGAGGAAAAATCTGAAAATGAGGACTACTGGGCAGGTTTGGGCAGGTGATGTCACAATAATCAAATTAGATGACAAATCTACTTCCATTTCAAATTTTGGTTCATACTGAATATATTTCTCATTTACAGTATGTCTTTATCTCAAACCACTTCAAAGTTATAGCCTTCTAAAACCATGATATCAAAATTGAACATTTTCCAATATGACCGCCACCTTTTGACGTTATAATATGCAAATTAGATTAATAATTTCACTCCCATCACAGACTTTGAGTCATACTGAACAATTTTCTTATTGACAGTATACCTTTATCTCAAACTGCTTTCAAGTTATAGAGTTTTGAAATCTTGATATCTTGATACCGGTGCCTAAAGGGTTAATGCAATGTTTGACATCAGTCCTGCAGGTGCTCTGGAGTCAATATAAAATGATAGTGGGGTGAACTGCCATCTGTGGCTTATTTGTAATGTGTCACATCTGAAATAATAGAAATTATAAGGAGACGTTTACGTCTGCACCTCAAAGAGCAGACGTCTGAAATTGCTGTTCTCCTCAGCTTCCTTGTCTTGTTAATGTACAGTACATCCACGTCTGTATTTCAGGCCTGTTCCAGAAACAGCTGGTGAAGTAAAGCATTTGCACCTTCGTAATGCTGCTCCCTCCTCATTCAGAGCTCGTTCTGGCACCGAGGATACCACATGATGAAGACGTTCAGCTTTGCTCCATTCTTCCTGTAATTAAGTCTTTTACTTGTGCAGCGGCATTTATTCCGTGTCAAAATTCTCCAACATTCCCTGCAGCAGATCTCCCCAGCTTTAAGACCGGACCGGTGTAATAAAGAGCTGATTAGCAGGAATACCGGGACTCCAGGACCATCCATCCACTTTCTACAGCTGCTTTGTCCTGTTCAGGGGTGAGGATGGGGGGGTGGGGGGGTGGAGGTGGGGGCTCATCCCACATTGAACCAAAGGGAGCTAATTATCTCTGGAGTCCAAAGAGAAGACGGACGGTCGAGGCCATGGCTGTAACAAAATGAATTTTGAAACAAAAGTCATCCAAAGTCATTCATGCATCCAGCCCCAACAGCCTCGTCAGTCCTCTTGAATCACCGGCTGAATGAGAAGGTGGTTCGCCGTCGACTCAATCTTCCACTTCATTTCTCCAGCCTCTTCGATACGTGATGGATTTTTAGTGCTGCTAACGCTGCGTGTTGCTGTTGTGGCCCAGGGGCTCCTTCTCTCTGATTAGAGCTGCTTTCACGGTGTAGTTAATTACGCCGGCCTGGACTGCTAATGCACTGCTTTTAATTTGGATTGCCAGCTTCACTGATTCATTACAGCCAGACCCAATTACCAAAGGAGAGGAGACCATGTTCACAACAGAGATGGTGGGCTTTGGCACAAAGCAGCTCACCTGGAGAGTCCACAAGTGTCAGAATTAACTGGAATTATTACATTTAAAATGACTTGGAGCGGTAATAATTAGGGCTGGGCAAGGTAACGCGTTATTAGCGACATTTATTTTATTGCACGTTAACGCATGTTGCTCACATGCTTTTGTTTTGAAAAGTCTGTTACTGGCTGCTGTGGAACCGGAAGATAATTCGCAGGTAAACATGTGGAAAAGCTAAAACAGACATGGAGAACGGTAAAAATCCATGAACTTTACAGTTCAGGTAGCAACTCAGGTAGCAATATTAACAATTCTGTCTGGAAAAAAAAATCTGGACTGCAACAAAACGTTCGCGTCATTCCTCCATGTTCCATCAGATCTGCTCCATGTGTTCACTGTCCTGCTGTTCTCTAGCTGGTTACTGCAGTGCGGCTTCATCTAGTGGCACAGATGTGTAATGACAACAGAAAGTCTAGTCCTGGATTATAAAACAAATTCAGTTCTGTGGCCCATTTTTTCATTTCGTATTTTTGATCCAAGTCTAAAATTGAAAAATTTAAAAAAACGGGCATTTTTTCTTTTTTTGTGTGTGTTAGATTAAACAACAAAAAACTTAATAAAATGTAAATTAAATTTTTTTAATTTTTTGATTGACAAGTGAAAATGGAAAGAATGAATGACACACGGATTGGTAGAGTTACTGAACTTTAACATGGACATTTTCATTTTAAAATTCTCCCAGACGGAGGATTCAACAGAAACTAGGTTATTTGTAACAACTGACAAGTTGAACTCCGTTAAAAGTTTCTGCTGTTACCTCAGAAATTACCTGTTTTAATGTTCTGATTGTGCTGAGCATCAATCATTTTGTTGGAATTTGTTTGTAGACTTTTTTTTATTTTTTATAAAAACAGGATGACATTAATGCCCTGGAAGTGGCAATAAGCTTTATTTTATTTTACATTTTTTAAGATGAGATTTATACTAAATATGTGTTACAGACAAGTGCTGATGTTAAAGGTGTTTGAACAACAAATGTTATGACACTTTAGTTCATATGGCAGCAAAACATTTTAATTAAAGTGCATTGTACACTACTTTTGAATTCATTATTTGATTTTGCGTATACAATGCGATTAATCGTGATTAATCAGGGGTCATGCGATTAATCGCGATTAATAATTTTAATTGTTGCCCAGCCCTAGTAATAATTATAGACGTATAAGTGATACAGACTCTGCAAGGTTGTGTCTAATCAGGCTCCTGGACGAGAAAACAAAAGGGAGGGAAAGTAATTCCTGAAAGACTGAGCCTTTACACTACTAAATATGCCAAGGAGACAATCTTATTGAAAACTAGCTGAGTCTGCTCAAGTGTTTCCTGATTGGTTGAACTCCTGGAGGCTTGCTGATGGTTCACGGAGCTCCTGACATGTGAACGCGTTACCAGTTTAGCATAATGCTACGCTATGTTGTACGCTGCACGTGGACATGGCTGTTCTGTAGTGAGTCTACAGAAAATGGAGCTTCACGGTACAAAAGTGACAAGGTGTAAATATGTCAGAAATGCCATCTGATTGAACTGTTGTGAGGTGTCGTTGATTTGAGTTGTTCAGATGGTGAAAACGAGTAACTGCCGGTGTTCCCTGTTAGCCTAGCTCCTCATCAGCGCTGGTGGCTCTCTGCTGCAGGTTGGACTCCAATTACTCAGAAGCACATGTCACAAAGCCCTTTCAGACACGAGCTGTTATCACTTCAGCTACCTAGCACCTTCGGCTCTGAGCTGTGACCTAACGGAGTCTTGTCATTCTTACTGTAAAGATAGGAGCACCTTTGGGTTGGCTTGGAAGGGTCCAGGGACCTTCTTCAGAAGACCTATGGGTGATGTCAGAGTCGGTTAGTGCGGTTCTTCTTCAGCTGTCTGGTTCTGCTGGCCTTCATGCTCTGTATTCAATGTACCTTCAGTTCTCCTCTCTCTGTGAGTGCACGTAGGTCAATCATACAACTTATTTTATCCTTTGTGTCCCGACTACCTGTCCTTGCTCGAGCCTTTCCTCTTGCTTTAATACTACATTTGCCCTCCAGTGCTGCTATTACTATACACACTTCATCTCTTTTCATTTTCAATTTTATGGCCTCTCTGGTACTTGAAGGTCCATTTTTAAGCCCAACTGTAATATAAGTAGGGTTGGGCATCGTTTGGATTTTAACGATTCCAATTCCGATTCTCTGTTTCGATTCCTGTTCAAAACAATTCTCGATTCCAATTCTTTGATGTGTAGGTCAACAGATTGCGACTTATCTAACAGTAGAATTTTATCTTTAAAAAGAACTGACACATTTACACAGGCAACAGGCCATTTTTATTCTAATAAATGCTTGCATATGTGCATACACAAGATTCACTTAGAGCCCTAAATGATAAACAACTTAGGGCCTGATTTACTAAGATCCTAAATAAAGAGTACTAAATTGCGTGTGCACTGAAAAAGGTTTGCGCGTGCTGTTGTTGTGTGTTTTGCGGGTGATCAACTAAGAATGCTTGCGCAATTGATAACAGGTGCAAACCGCAGTATTTAAATGAGGTGTTGCGTGTCTTACGGTTTGCGCCATGGAGAGTCTGGATGGAAAGCAGGATAGACGCAAGCGCAAAATGAAATTTGACGAGTTGGAGTTAGAGATATTAGTGGAAGAGGCAAATAAACACATTCATGAACTACAGCAAAGAAATTTAAACATTACCAAAAGAAACGCAATATGGGAGAAAATCTGCGATAGAATAAATGCAGTTGGTAAGACAAAAAGAACGGCAGATGAGGTTATAAGAAGGTGGCAAGATATAAGGCGAAGAACTAAAGAAAAAGTGGCCTTTACAGTTTTTCTCGATTGCTTACACACATTTTCTGGTACTTGAGACACAATGACCACAACATGTAACTCATGCACCAGCCCCCTGAACCATTTCTGCTAAACTACAAGCACAATTTCTGCTTTACACTCAAATTTCAATTCTAAAACACACTTTTTTCAAAACACTACACACAATTCTCTGCATTAGACACAATTTTCATGAAGAAAATCTCTTGTTTTCACAAGGAACACACTGTCATTCAAAATTCTAAACTTAATTGCCCTACTATGTGCACTGACTCACCACATCAGCAAACACTTGCCACACAGTTTTACAATTAGCAATCACAGCTTCAGCATAAAAGAGCAACAGGTGAGCTGGTCTGTTTTGGAACAATGGATGCCAACAGAGGCAGAGGCAGAGGAGTGAGAGTTAGAGGAGGAGGACGAGGAGGACGAGGAGGACGAGGACGAGGACGAGGACGAGGAAGGCCAAGGACTGTAATTTCAGATGAGATCCGAGCCACTTTGGTTGACCATGTGGTCAACCATGGTCTCACAATGAGGGAAGCTGGGCAACGAGTACAGCCAAATTTGAGCAGATTCACCGTGGCATCCATCATACGGACTTTCAGAAAGGAGAATAGGTAAGAAATCTACTCTCACTTGAAAATTGCAGTACTGCATATCAATACAGTACTCAATGAGTACAGTAGGATAGTACTGTCTGTGGACTGTTATAGGATTGTAAAAGTAAAGTATCTTTCAAGTTTGGGAAATGTATTCCTACTTTATATTCCTACACAGTATTTACAGTATTTTACTATTTGTATTGCAGAACTGCAAGATTACCAGCACATGGTGGTCAGGAACGCCTTCTGTCTCCAGAACAGGAAACTGCAATAGTCAACATGGTCCTAGAAAATAACATCATAACATTGCGGCAAATACAAACAAAAATAATAGACAACAATGACATATTTCAAAATATTGGTAGCATCAGTTTATCAACACTGGACCGTGTCTTGCGCAAAAATGATGTGAGGATGAAGCAGGCCTACAGAGTGCCATTCGAACGCAATTCAGAAAGAATCAAAGAATTGCGATATAACTATGTGCAAGTAAGTCCTATACAATCCCACAATTGATGAACTCTCAATACTATAAATACACAATACATATTTCAGTATTGTAATCATAATGATTGTGCTTCACAATAGTGACCACTCCCTGTCTAATTCTGATCTTGTCATGTGAATTTCAGAGAGTCCTTGAGCTGGAGGTGGCTGCAGTGGAGCACCAGTTCATTTCATTTTCATCGATGAGGTTGGTTTCAACCTCACAAAAAGAAGGAGGGGAAGGAATGTCATCGGCCAGCGTGCCATTGTAGAAGTCCCTGGCCAACGCGGAGGGAACATCACAATGTGTGCAGCGATTTCCCACCACGGCGTCATCCATCACCATGCTACCCTTGGCCCCTACAACACTGCTCATCTGATCACATTCCTGGACACCCTACACAACACACTCATTCCACCAGATCAGATTGATGGCCCAGAGCAGCTCAGGTTCGTTGTCATTTGGGACAATGTAAGTTTCCACCGGGCTGCTCTGGTTCATAACTGGTTCACTGCCCACCCACGCTTTTTAGTTGTTTATCTCCCTCCATACTCTCCATTCCTCAATCCAATTGAGGAATTCTTTTCTGCCTGGAGATGGAAGGTGTATGAACGACAACCACAAACACGTATACCCCTTCTCCAAGCTATGGAAGATGCATGTGGAGATGTAACACCCGATTCTTTTCATGGCTGGGTTCGCCATGCCAGGCGATATTTCCCCCGCTGCTTGGCCAGGGAAAAACATTGCCTGTGATGTGGATGAGGTGTTGTGGCCAGATCCAAACAGAAGACAGGATGCAGCATAGTTTCTTTTCTTTTTTTTTTATTTACCGTAACTGCATTTTTCTATTTTGAATTTGCAACTTTGTGTTGGTTTGGATGTACACTGTGTACATTGTTTTTGTTTGGAAAAATAAAATATATTTGTTACAGTGTATTTGTCTGTTCTGAGTATAAAAACAATATTCTAAAATATTTTACAACACTTTTTTCTGTACTGTCTGTAGTAAGTGTAACACTGAACAAAAAAGGCCCAAGTCCTTATGATGAAAGGAGAAGAAGTGTTTTCCATTCATCACAGTGTTTTACATTGAGCACATCAGTGTTCAAATGGTTCTTATAAATGTCTACTCATTTGATGGTTTGTGTTTGTCATTTGACAACAAAACACCATTTTGAGAAGAGATTACATTGTTTTGAAAGTAGAGCTTCATTTTGCAGGAGAAGTGAGAGGTTTTGACCATTGTGTGTGTGATTTTGGATTTGTGTGTAGAGTTCTGAGAGTATGAAGCATGCTTTCAGAAAATGTGTGTAAGCAATCGAGAAAAACTGTAATAAAACTTCGGCAAACAAGACAGGTGGAGGGCCTGCGGAAGAGATGCCTCTAACCAGCATTGAGCAGCAGGTGCAGCTCACCTTCTGCGAGGAGCAGATAACTGGGATACTGGGGTATGACGCGCTAGAGCCAACTGCAGAACAAGGTAGGCGCACAATAAGAAACACTTTTTTCTCCATGAAAACACGTGATTTATTTATTATCACAAATAAAAAAATGAATGTGCCTCCTGTGGCAACCTTTTGCTGAATAATACTCGATTTAACATTCAAATAAAATATTTCTCCTTTTGCATGTGCAAACAAATTTACACGAGTCCGAAAGACTCTCTCTGCGTATTCTTTGATTTTGGCGATGTCGCCTCCTTGCCACAATAACAGCAGCCATCGTTGCGTAATGCTGGGCAGATTAGCACCTTCCTTTCGAACGTATTAAATACAGACGCAATCACAATCCCCGCAATTACTTTCAGGCTTGGTAAATCTCATTGCGTGTGGTAAATGAACCTATTTGCATTTTCCCCTCCCAGTATTTAGCGCTTTCTGGTGGGTACGCCCCATATTGATTATTCATCAGGGCAAAAGTACTAAATGAACAGCGTGTGCTATTTTGCTCATTTGAGAGGCGCAGTCCTCTTTGCACGCTGTTAGTAGATCGGTTTGCACATTGGTTTGCGGGTGATGTCAAGTTTGCACACGTTTTTACGCACGCAAACCTTTAGTAAATCAGGCCCTTAGTTGGCAGTTGGTCTCCAAAAAAATTTGCCCAACAAAAAACGAAATCAACAGTTTTTGATTTTTTGACACACGTTCACTAGGTGTGGAAGAGGCCTGTATACATATATATGAGAAAGAAAGAGATGAGAATAAAGGATAAGTCTCTCTGTGGGTCCAGAACCAGGCAGCAGGGTCAAATGATGTGATGGTTGATGGCATTTCTTGGTATGTTTGGATCTCTTTTTCAATAGACTCTTCTATGGTCATCATCCGCTCACTTGAGGTCCTCTTCACTCCATCCTCCTCGGCAAAAAGTAGCTCCAATGGAGACTTTTTTGGATGTTTGAAAGGAGGAGCCTGCTAAACAAAAAGAACAGATTATAGTGAAAAAAAAAAACACTTCATGGCTGAGAAGAACACACCTAAACATAATTCCATTCATCTACTTACCCTCTCCTCTTCCTCTGAGTCCTCAGTATCCCAGTTTTGTTTAGCTCCTGGTTTACCACCCCGTTCTGGATTGTCATGGATTGCCGCTGACTATGGAGGGCAATATGGGATTGATCGGTAGACATAGAATTATATTATTATTATTATTATTATTATTATATTCATCATAGTTATGTTAGTTAGTTATTATAATCATAGTGATGATAATAATGGATGGAATAAATTTCATCCATTGGAAGAATACAATTAAACAATGAACTGTCTGCCATTACAGAGAGTTTACACAGTCTACATTAGAAAATGTTGAGGACTGATATTTGTGTATGTGTGACATTTCACCTCCTCAGAGTTTGTCAGCAACTTCCCCTTGATGCGCTCCCACACTGCAGTGTTGTCATCCATCCTAATTTTGAAGCGAGGGTCTACGGCAGTGGCTTCTTCCAAGAAGAATCTGACATCCTCATTCTTTAAAACAATAAAAACAAAATTACTATTGTAAAATACCACAGGAACAGACATTAATCTTTATTAATTTAATATCCTCAGTCAAAATTACCGTGTACTGGCCGGACAGGCTTCTCCAGACCCTTTTCTTTAGGTCAGAAACAAATGCCGTGTCTCCATTTTCCACAGCAAAGTGTTTCTCAAATTTCTGGATTATTGGAAGGATCTGTCCAGCAGTGGAGCTTTTTTCGGTCGAAACACCAAGAGTGCTGGTGTAAAGCATCTTCATCAGTCTGAAAAAGTCTTCTGCTTTGGTGAAGTCACTTTCAGCCAGCCGATCAAGCCTGTGTGCCAGAAAAGACATTTTATCAACTGTTACTATCAACTGAATTGTTACTGTGGTGAACAAGGGCAGATAGCAAGCAGCTAGCTAGTTAGCTTAACATTATTGTGCATTTACCTGAAAGTGGGCGATTCAACATCTGAGAAGGGAAGGAGCCTTTTCACCACATAGGCCGTTACTTTTCTGTGGCACTTGTGTGTTTGCTCCATTGTCATTTTACTCCTCGCAGCCAACCTGAATGGGGTGTCACGTTGTTTCACTGGTGGCTGGCTGCTAACGCTAGCCTCACTCGGCGTGCGCATACCTGGTCGCGTTTCCGTCGAGGAGTGTTCTGGATGAAGACGGACTCTCTGTTGAAGTCGAAGAAGCGGCGGGAGCGGGGGAGCAACGCAGCGTATTAAATACAGTGCACTCATTTATTTTTGTGATGCCATGCAGGTGAAGGTGTTTTGCCATGTTAGTAGTGCACCCTCCTTTGACAGTAACACGTTTTCCACAGATGTTGCACTGCGCCAGGTAGCCGTCACTCTCGGGACTGAAATGCAGCCAAACTCGAGAGCGGCGTCTCTTTGTATCCATGTTGAGTGAAGTCTGAGTGAAGTCTGGTTGGTGACGGACGTGACGTCGACACTAGCGCGGAGTTGATTACGCTGGGCGGAGTAACATCAACAAACTACACTGCAAAAATTAATGGTCTTAATATAAGAAATAAATACTTGGTTTGAGCAGATACAGACTAAAAGTAAGTGAAATAATCTGCCAGTGCAGTGAGATAATCACACTTAGTAAGATTTCTTGAAATAAGAAAAATATCCTCAAAACAAGACTAGTAATCTTACACATTCTGTGCTTGCATAGTATATTACTCTCAAAACAAGATCAAAAAGACTTTTTAGCTAGATACGAGATTGGAACACTTGGTTAGATTGTTGATTTTTGCAGTGTAGTGCAGTAAATTAAAAAAAAAAAAAAATAGCGCGGACATTTAGGAACGGAAAAAAGGAATCGAAATTCAAAAATCTTCTAAACGATTCCAGAACCGGAAGTTAGGAAACGGTTCCTACTTGGAACCTTTTTTCGATGCCCTACCCTAAATATAAGCGCTCAGAGTGAAGCTGCTGCTACACCACTGGCTACTGAAACACATGACTGAGTGACACTCTTGCCTGACACTGAAATTAATATTGCACTGCATTTAATTAAGTATTCCGTGACCCAATGATCACCTTGTGACACTCGCTTTAAAAGAATCCACAGACTGTGCTCACTTTTGTCCTTTGTCATTTTAATCGTGTCTCAACCTGAGTAATTTTCTTCAAAGACATGCTCTATTTCTTCTCCGTCTCTTTAGCCGCTCATGTTCGAGCGCTAAATCCACCCTTACTTACCATGACTCAGTCGCCATGTTGCTGCTGAACACTGTTTCACTCTGTAGAGCATTTCTGAGGTCAGGCACTGATGTTGGAGAGACGGTCCATCCCAAAAGTGCTGGTTGATGAGGTCAGGGCTCTGTTCTTCCACACCGGCCTCATCAAACCATCTCTCCATACTTGATTTGTAAACTGGAGCACAATCACGCTGGAATCGACGAAGGTCTCCCACAGCAGTTGGAAGCATGGCATTGTCCAAAATGTCTTGGTACGCTGAATTGATTAGAGATAAGGGGGTCCAGCCCAGACCCTCTATAACAGCCCTGCACCATCATCCCTCCTCCACCAAAACTTCACAGCTGGTACGGGTCAGACAGATCATGTTCTACCGGCATCCACCCAACCCAGACCCAGGAACAGGTTTCCACTGAGCCACAGTCCAGCAATGGCTTGTTTACGCCCCTCCATCTGATACTTGGCATTAAACCTGGTCGTGTGAGGCTTGTATGCAGCTGCTTGGCCACGGATGAGCCATCCCATGAGGCCCCTCCCACA
Source organism: Hirundichthys speculiger (assembly GCA_018398805.1). Lineage (NCBI taxonomy): Eukaryota > Metazoa > Chordata > Actinopteri > Beloniformes > Exocoetidae > Hirundichthys > Hirundichthys speculiger. Next base: position 58,574 of record JAGFBZ010002210.1, on the reverse strand, counting down.
GTTTTTGTGCTTCCGTTAATGCCAGTGGGAGTTGGGAGTTCTTGAGCTGTAGGATCAGCAGAGCGTTGGCGACCTTCATGCACCTCAGCAGTCGCTGACCCAGCTTTGTGATTTTTCGCCTTCTGTTACATGGCTGAGTTGCTATTGTTCCTCAGTGCTTCCACTTTCTAATCGTGTCACTTACAGCTGACAGTGGAGCATCCTGCAAAGGCGGCATCTTAGTCACTGAGCTCTCCAGATCGACCCATTTTGTATCAAAAATGTTTACGAACGAAGACTGCAAGGTCCAGCTTGGACCGACTTCATGCATCTGCTTCTGTTTCAGCAGCAGGTTTACTTTGAAAGGCGTCCGTTCAGTCGAGGGGGCGGGACTTATCACGCAGTGATGCGCTACTACTGTAGCCATTCTCAAAACTGCACGTGATACTTAGATTTTTTTTAAAAACGTATACAGTTGTATGTGCACATAGTAGAGGTCTTCGGAACAACCCAACAAGCCGAAAACCCGAGGTTTCTGACCCGAATTGGGTCTCGGGTCCATTCAAAAGATGTGACTCTGGGTTCGGGTCGGAATCGGTAGTTAGTCTCGGTGCTCTCTGACAGGCTGGTTTACTCGACAGAGGTAAAGATATTGGTGGTGGCAGCCAATGTCAGGACTCGGGGCAATTAAATGATTATTAATTAACGAGGCATGTTTGTCATGAAACAATCGTGTTGCCGTAGCGTGTTATTAGCGTATTTACGACACGTCCTGACCGGTGTAGGCTATTAGCGTTAGCAGTTGTTACCAATAGCATCTGTATCCACAAAGAAAATAAGGACGTGGATTTATTGTTTCCATCACGTAGTCTATGTAGCAACTGAACCGGTAGAAGAAGACAACTTTAGGGAAGAAAATCAAGTTTTATTAATTGCTAGACAACTTTAACATAAGCAACTATGGGTTGGATTGTCTCGGTTCTATTCAGGTAACTCGGTTCGGTTCGTGGTCGGAAACTAAAGACTCGGGTCGGGTCGGTTCTGGGTCCAAATATTCCGGGTCCATTCGGGTTCGGACTCCCGTACTTATGATAATAGCTAGGGTCGGGTCGGTTTCAGGTCGAATTTTCAAGGGTCCATTCGGGTTCGGGTTCATGAAAGTGGACCCGTGAAAACCTCTACCACATAGTGATCACATGATGTTCAATAATAATAAGCAATTCAATTCAACTTTATTTGAACAGAATCTATAACAATAGAAATTGTCTCCAAGGACCAAGGATTTAAAACTTGGGGTGCAAACTTTTGTTTGACTTCGCCTCCTCGAACGTAACTGTCCACTGAAATACCAGCTGCCTGTGTCACGTACATAAAGAGAAATTTCAGTATCTCCTGAAATGTCACTTTACCATAATGTGCCCTTTCAGATAACGTTTGAACAGCAGCGTGAGCTGCTGCATTTAAACATGAAATGTAGATGCGCCGCGTACTCCAGGTCTCAAATGTTTCTGCCTCCTGGAAAGAAACCGGTCCAGCTCGTGCTCTTCTGGGAAACGCATCCACCGATCCAGGAGTCCGCCAGCAGCCAAAGCAAATGGGACTGGTCGCATTTTCTTTTCTTTCTTACACTTCTTGCAACAGCTTGTTTGCTTCCAACCATCTCTCTCTCTCTCTGATTCACATATGTCACTCAAGGTTGGAAAGGAGGAGACGCCTTCCACCTTACTCCAACCTCCGGGGCTCACATGCCGCTCGCTGAGAGACTAAAGGAGTTTACCTTCAATTAGCATATTACTCCAATTAGCGTGCTACCCTCCGTCTCATTATCACCGAGGTCTAATGAAAAAGTCTAATTAGAAATTAATCAGCTTTTTTTCTGCTTGTGGTATTCAAATGACCTTTGAACACTAATACGGGATGAGACAGGCTCTTTGTCGGGAGAAAAATGAATAATTTATTGATGAAAAGTAGAACAATGTTCTCATCCGTGCAACAATAAACCCACGGCGAGGATATATTTCATACTGAAATAACACATTTATCAGCTTTAAAACAGCAAAAAATGCCTGTAATTGTGAGTTAGATGGGTAATTCGGAATATTCTGCAGCAGTTCATAAACTTTTAACAGCTTCTGAAGGATCTTCATGTATCGTGAATGAGATTTTCAGTTTTTGAAATGCTGGAAAAGACTCAGAGTGAAGTTATAAAACGATTGTGAGGTGTCCAATTTATAAAGCTCTGAGCTTTCTGCTACAGCGGAAAAGAAAAGCATTCGCTTCTTTGGTTTGGTCTGACCATGAAATGACATGCTAATTTGAAAAACGGCGCTGAGGAGGGGAACTTGCTGACACATTTTGGGGAATAATTATAGTTGATGTTTTTGTCAAGAAGCGTTCGGCGAAGGCAAACAAGGCTGCTGCAGGAGCTCCGAACTCATTTGTCTCTGTGTTTCGCATGAAAATGAACCAAACAGGGGTGCTGTCAACAACATTTCTGCCTCTCTCATCTAACGAGGACAGAGGTTCAAGTTGCACTTCGCAGCACAACAGAACAACTGCGCACGGCGGGGAAAAAATGAATTAGTTAGTCCTAAGATGGGATCTGATCTTTATCTCAGTCAAGGTAAGAGCTCAGGCTGATATCACACAAACGATTCGACCTTCCTGCTGCATCAGCCGGGCTCCTCCGACGCCACAACATCATCCTGGAGAAGGTTCGGCTGCAGGAGTGCTCAGGATGTTAATGTTACCTGACTGGGTGGCAGTTTTGAGTTTTACTCTGAGAGTAAAAATAGAACCGGGTGGGTAAATAATTCTCCTGCAGGTAATTTAAGAACAGATTTACTCCCTCCAAGCCAGCACTTTCCTCTCCTGAGCCACTCGGAGGTTAATCATAGGATGGGTATTAGTGTGGCGATCATAGTCGTTTCTCCGAGGGTGGAAAATGCTACATTCATAACACAAATCACAACACAAGAAGATGGAAACGACACGGTTCAACCAATAATCGCCACCAATGAACTGCTCTTGTTTTCCGAGCAAGGAGTCTTTGCCCACATCATATTCTCAGCAGCTTTCCAGCTGTTGGAGCTGTAAACATGCTGTTCATGCATGACGCCATCAGATGACCTGGTCGTTGAGGGGACGTGTAATGAAGCGTGTCTGTTGTTCACCTTGCTTCACTCTTTAATGGTACTCTGGTATAAGTGTCTTAGATGTCTCCCTGCAACTGTCACAGTGTCTTTATGCAGGATTACAGCTTCAACTCATCTGGTTCCGTCCCACCAGCCCCTAACCCTAACCCTAACCCTAACCCCTAACCCTAACCCCTAACCCCTAGCCCTAACCCCTAACCCCTAACCCTAACCCTAACCCTAACCCCTAACCCTAACCCCTAACCCCTAACCCCTAAACCCTAACCCCTAACCCCTAACCCTAACCCCTAACCCCTAACCCTAACCCCTAACCCCTAACCCCTAACCCCTAACCCTAACCCTAACCCCTAACCTCTAGCCCTAACCCCTAACCCCTAACCCCTAACCCCTAACCTCTAACCTCTAACCCTAACCCCTAACCCTAACCCTTTACCACCCCCACCCCCACAGACAAGCTATAACCCCCCTGGACTTCTCTTGAAGCCATTGTTCTCATCTGAGACTTTCCTTTTCTGTCCAGCTCTGAAATGTGTTGACACTTTGACCTCAGTCTGAACGCTTGAACTCAACCCCAAATCAGTTCTCTGGCCTTTTTTGTAACCTCCCTTTCTCTATCATCTGTTTTCTTCAGTCTCAGAAGGCAGACTGACATTGTTTTTACATCCCATGTGAGTTTTTCCTCTTGCTCTCAGTTTTAAATAAATATGTGGTGGCATTCAAGGTCTTGACTGGTTCTGTAAAAGTGGGTGTCAAAGCCAGGCTTTCCAACCTCTCTGGATGATCTGGATCTCCCCATGGTCTTCTGCGTAGGATAGCGGCCAGCTCCTCCAGCTCTGCCAAGGGCTCTAATTTCTCCTGTTTGTCCTGGGCTAGGCCTCAGGGCCTCCTCCCAGTTGGACATGCCCAAAACGCCATCCGGGAGGCATCCTAACCACATGAACCAACACAGCCATCTCAATGTGAAGGAGCAGGGACGGCTGAACTTCTCAGACTTCTCTAAGGCAAAGTTGACTGGCTGGATGAGCTCCGGCAGCAGTGGCTCTCCCAGGTGAGCCACCTTGACCCAGGTTCCAGGGGCCACCGTTCCAGGTTCATGACCACAGGTCAGCACCAAGCTGAGGAGTCCCAGAGGAGGCCGTTCAGAGTTCCAGTTGTGATATCTGAAATGAGGATGGATGCAAGCATTCATTACCTCTCCTGTGATGCTTTTTTTTCTGCTGAACTGGTTTAGCTACGAATCTTATTTTATAATAAAGGAGGGATGGAGGAAGGAGGTTCTTCAGTTTTCAAAGCCGTCACCGTTCAACACAAAGGACATGGCACACAGAAACTTGGTGTCCTTTGAAAGTAGATGTCAGGAACAGACTCAAGCTGAAGGACCAACTGCAGTAAACGTATTACTTTTATGTTACCCAGCCCTATCTTTCACCCTGCATTCATCCCTCTTTCTGCCCTTGCATTTATCTCCTCCAGCTTTTCTAAATCTCAATGTGCAACCCCTCCAGTAAGTTATTTGTACTTGTCTTACCTGCTGGCCCTCCTTCAATCCATCTATGTGTCTTTCCAGTCATGGATCTATTTATCTGTCCCTCTGGCTTTCTAGTTATATATATATATATTAGGGCTGTCAATTTCTCAAAATAATTAATCAGATTAATCGCATGACTGTCAATAGTTAATCATGATTAATCGCAAATTAATCGCATATTTTTATCTGTTCTAAATCTACCTTATACAGATCTTTTTCAAGTTGTATTACTCTTACTAATACGAGTCCTGACTAGAACCAGGAAATACGACCATATTAGTCCAGTCCTGAGGTCTCTGGCTTCCTGTCTCTCAGAGAATAGACTTTAAAACAGCTCTACTTGTGTTCAAGTCTCTTCGTGGCCCCAAAGTCCATCTCTGACATGTTAGATCCATATAAACCAACCTGGACTCTGAGAACCTCAGGGAGTGGTCTCCTGCTGGTGCCCAGAGTCAGGACTATACAAGGTGAAGCTGCATTTCAGTTTTATGCTCCTAAAATCTGGACCAGTCTTCCAGCAGATGTGAGACAGACCTGAACTCTGACAATGTTCTGATCCAGACTGAAAACAGTTCTGTTTAGATGTGAAGATGATGACTGGAAGGATTTTATCTGCACTCTTCAGTTTAAATTCAATTAATTAATTTTTTTATTAATTAATTTTATTTATTATTGATTATTTTTATGCTTGTATGGAATGATTCTATTTGCCTTCTTGTGATTTTATGCATCTGTAAAGCACTTTGAATTGCCTTGTGTACGAATTGTGTTCTACAAATAAAGTTCTCGCAACAATTGAATCCTAGGCAACTGGACTTAGATTTGTCTTAGAAGACGTTTCGCCTCTTATCCAAGCAGCTTCATCAGTTCTCAACGCATCAGTCTGACTAGTCCGCACTAGTCAGACAAACAGTGGAGTATGACTCTGGTTTTTAACCTCTGTGGAGGTGTGTACCCACCACTTCCTGCAGACAATACTTCGTTAGTGGAGTTTCGCTGGACCCTTTGTTTGGGTCAGGAGAGTCACACCAGTGAAAGGACAGTCATTAGGGGTGAGTGGGGCCACTAGTGGACAACAGTCGTTAGGCATGAGATGTGGTTGCCAGTGAACGACTGTCGTTATGTTTCTTTGAGCAACTTGAGTTTAGTTTCGGGCAGTCCTTGTTATTCAGTCTCTTAGGAACAGTAGCGAGTGCTGCATTGTAAATGGGAGATAGATGAAATCTTAAGCCACCTCCCCTGTTTAGAGACAGCTTTTCTAATTTAACGTAGATGGATTCTTTTACTCCTCTCTCAAACCATCTGTCCTCTCTGTCCAAGATTTTCACGTTTTTGTCTTCAAAAGAGTGAGCCTTCTCCTTCATATGAACATAAACCGCAGAAACTGGACCTGAGGAGTTTGCCCTTCTGTGTTGAGCCATGCGTTTGTTCAGTGGTTGTTTGGTTTCTCCAACGTATGAGTCTTTGCATTCCTCACTGCATTAGACAGCATATACCAAATTACTTTTTTGCGTGTGGGGTACCCTGTCCTTGGGGTGTACTAGTTTCTGCCTGAGGGTGTTACCTGGTTTGAAACACACAGGAATTTGGTGTTGAGTTTTTCAGACACCCCGGACACGTAGGGTATGACAATGTTCCTGCGCTTGTTACCATCCTCAGCCCTCTCTGAGATATTGTTCTTGTTGGATCGTTTTGTTCTGTTGAAAGTCCAGCTAGGGTAGCCGCAAGTTTCCAACGCCCTCCTCACATGTTTGTGTTCCTGTTCCTTTGCCTGCGTAGTGGTAGGAACCTTATCAGCCCTGTGCTGTAGGGTTCTGATAACTCCCAGTTTGTGTTCCAGCGGGTGATGTGAGTCGAACAGAAGGTATTGGTCTGTGTGTGGGGGTTTTCTGTAAACCCCAATGTGGAGGCTCCTGTTCCCATTCAAGTGTACATCACAGTCTAAGAAAGGAAGGTGGTTGTCATTAACATCTTCTCTAGTGAACTTGATGTTCTTGTCCACTAAGTTGATGTGCTCAGTAAAAGCCTCTAGTTCCTGGGATTTGATTTTCACCCACGTGTCATCCACATATCTGAACCAGTGGCTTGGCGATGTACCCTTGTACGAGCTCAGTGCCTTTTGTTCTACTCTTTCCATATATAGGTTTGGCACAATGGGGGATACTGGTGACCCCATAGCACAGCCATGTTTCTGTCTGTAAAAATTGCCGTTAAACTGAAAGTATGTGGTGTTAAGGCACAACTCCAGTAACTGGCAAATTTGTTCTGTATTGAGATTTGTTCTGTCCGGTAATGTACTGTCCTGTGTAAGATGGTGCTTCACCATTTCCACTGCTTCCTTGATTGGGATGCAAGTGAATAAGGATGTTACATCATATGATACCATGGTTTCATCCAGTTCCAGCCTTACACCCTGGATTTATCTGCAAATTCATGCGAGTTGTGTATGTGGTGTGGTGTGTTACCCACCAGAGGAGCTAAAATGTTAGCTACATGCTTTGCAATGTTGTTTGTTACCGAGTTTATGCTACTGACGATGGGTCTGAGAGGGACCCCTTCTTTATGGATCTTAGGGAGTCCATATAGACATGGAATGGTGTCTTGTGGGTAGAGTTTGAGGTACTGAGGCCGGTCAACCGCTCCATCATTTTGTAATGTTTGTAGGCATTGTATCACCTTCTTTTTGTACCCGCTGGATGGGTCTCGCTTCAGGATTTCGTAGGTGTTAGCATCACTGAGTAGTGTGGAGACTCATGACTACCATGATAAAGTCTCCACACTACTCAGTGATGCTAACACTTACGAAATCAATCAAGAATGGAACTTACCTGGATAAATGAGAATATCCACAGACTTACAAATAAAGTTGCCTTGCCTAATATGAGAGTACACAAATGCTCGCCTTATGCAAAACAAATGCATGTTTATTTATTGCTACAATGCCAAATACATTATATATTTATATGTTACATATATATATATATACTCAATATTTTCTCTTATGTTCTTCATACAAAATATTTTCGTGGTTTGCTTCAAACGAGGGGGGGGGGGGGGGGGGGGGGGGGGGGGGGGAGCTCTCTGCATCAGCGCTCTCATTAGCCGACAAGTGATATTTCAGTAGTCGGGACTCCGGTGGTAACTAAATTCACATCGACAGCAAACACAAACAACATTTATCTTGTGGAGTTAGCCATCAGGCAAGGTTTTGAAGCTAAACTTACCATTCAAAATAGTATCTTTTGTATCCATTTTTATCCCAATTACTGCTAACGGAGGTATGTTTACGTCTGTCTGTCTGCGGCATGGCCGTCGACGTCAGTGCATGGCTTCCTGTTTTGACAGGACTACGGAGGACTACAGGACTACAACTACGGTGGGGCCCGAGGCTCAATAAACCTACTCTCCTCTCTACTATTGTACATCAACGGCCAGGCTAAGGCTCGCGTTAATCCGCGTTAAAAAAATTAGTTGCGTTAAAATTATTTTGCGTTAATCACGTGTTAACGCGTTAACTTTGACAGCCCTAATATATTTATATATATATATATATATATATATATATATATATATATATATATATATATATATAATTAATGCTGACATCACTGGATAAAAGCCCGCATCATCACAGAGCCACAACACCCTTTACCTTCAAAAAAAGGTCTGGAATACTGATTCATCTTCCCTCCACATGTTTCACTGAGTGATACCTCTGAGCCCAGTTTTTGCCCCGGTGAAGTTTCAAGTGTCATTTGTGAATGTAGATCTGTACCGCAGTGTTTGACACAGGTTTTCAAGACAATCTTCATCCGTGGTGTTATATAAGCCATCGATGACGGTTCATCTGAGGGCCCAGACATCACAGGTGTCCAACTTCGACTGGTTCCATTGTCCTATACACACTGAAGCTCTTGCAGGTTCCTGAAAGGTTTAATGATATTCTGCACTGTGGAAGAAATATGCATGTTCCTTTCACTCTTATTTAAATGATTTTCTCACAAATTTGATACCATAATAGAGATCCTTAGCTCATCTTTGCTCTTCAAAGACAATTCAATAAGGAAAACAACCAAAACTGAAGTATCCTAGAGATTAAAATGAGTCCCAGAAGAAAGAAAGTGAGATCGCCTGATTTTATATTGTCTGTGAAAAAATGAAAGTCAAAGTCAAAGTAAAATCACCCTCTCCCATGGCGTTTCCATGTAATGCAAATTCTCTACTGATTTAGGGGTTGGAAATGATCTGGAAGGATCTGTTGTCAGTGACCTGATGTGAGGAACCACAGGGCTCTCTCAGAAAGCTGGTAAAGTCCATTTCTTGGAGGGTACCAGGTGAAAGAGCAGTGGCAAACCAGTCTGTCTAAAGTACTTTGAGGCTCAGAGCAGCAGAGAAAACATGAGCATCATGTAAAAGCAGGAAATAGCAGCTCACACAAGTTCAGGTGTTGGATTCAACAGGAGGTTGGCAGTCAAACTGCATCATCACCACCCTCAAATGTTCCCTGTGAAGCATAAAAATATCTATGATCACGGACATTTCATGCTGACAGCTGTGTGTTTGACCATTTACACAGGCTGCTGATTAGAGATCTTTACTTGTGCCTCCAGACCAGTGATGTGCAGTGAGGTTGACAGCTGGTGAGGTTGACGGCTGGTGAGGTTGTCAACTGGTGAGGTGAATAGCTGGTAAGATTGATGGCTGGTGAGGTTAACAGCTGGTGAGGTGAATTGCTAGTAAGATTGACGGCTGGTGAGGTTAACAGCTGGTGAGGTTAACAGCTGGTGAGGTGAATAGCTATTAAGATTGACAGCTGGTAAGGTTAAAAGCTGGTGAGGTTAACAGCTGGTGAGTTTGAAAGCTGGTGACGTTGATGGCTGGTGAGGTTGTCAGCTGGTAAGATTGATGGCTGTGAGGTTGTCAGCTGGTGGGGTTGATGGCTGGTGAAGTTGACAGCTGGTGACGTTGATGGCTGGTGACATCAACGGCTGGTAATGTTGACGGCTGGTGAGGTTGATGGCTGGTGAGGTTGATGGCTGGTGAGGTTGAAAGCTGGTGACATTGATGGCTAGTGACATCGATGGCTGGTGAGGTTGACGGCTGGTGAGGTTGAAAGCTGGTGAGGTTAACAGCTGGTGAGGTTGACAGCTGGTGACGTTGATGGCTGGTGAGGTTGACAGCTGGTGACGATGGGTGGTGAGGTTGACGGCTAGTGAGGTGGTGAGGTTAACAGCTGTTGATGTTGACAGCTGGTGACATTAATAGCCGGCGAGGTTGTCGGCTGGTGAGGTTATCAGCTGGTGAGGTTGACAGCTGGTGACGTTGATGGCTGGTAACATCGATGGCTGGTGAGGTTGATGGCTGGTGAGGTTGATGGCTGGTGAGGTTGACAGCTGGTGAGGTTGACAGCTGGTGACGTTGATGGCTGGTGAAATCGATGGCTGATGAGGTTGACGGCTGGTGAGGTTGACAGCTGGTGAAGTTGACAGCTGGTGAGGTTAACAGCTGGTGAGGTTGACAGCTGGTGACGTTGATGGCTGTTGACATCGATGGCTGGTGAGGTTGACGGCTGGTGAGGTTGACAGTTGGTGAGGTTGACAGCTGGTGACATTATTAGCCGGCGAGGTTGTCGACTGGTGAGGTTATCAGCTGGTGAGGTTGACAGCTGGTGATGTTGATGGCTGGTGACATCGATGGCTGGTGAGGTTGACGGCTGGTGAGGTTGACGGCTGGTGAGGTTGACAGCTGGTGAGGTTGATGGCTGGTGAGGTTGACAGCTGGTGACGTTGATGGCTGGTGACATCGATGGCTGGTGAGGTTGACGGCTGGTGAGGTTGACAGCTGGTTGATGTTGATGGCTGGTGACGATGGCTGTGATGAGGTGGTGAGGTTGACGGCTGGTGAGGTTGAAGCTGGTGAGGTTGACAGCTGGTGAGGTTGACAGCTGGTGACGTTGATGGCTGGTGAGGTTGACAGCTGGTGACGATGGGTGGTGAGGTTGACGGCTAGTGAGGTGGTGAGGTTAACAGCTGTTGATGTTGACAGCTGGTGACATTAATGGCCGGCGAGGTTGTCGGCTGGTGAGGTTATCAGCTGGTGAGGTTGACAGCTGGTGACGTTGATGGCTGGTAACATCGATGGCTGGTGAGGTTGACGGCTGGTGAGGTTGATGGCTGGTGAGGTTGACAGCTGGTGAGGTTGACAGCTGGTGAGGTTGACAGCTGGTGACGTTGATGGCTGGTGAAATCGATGGCTGATGAGGTTGACGGCTGGTGAGGTTGACAGCTGGTGAAGTTGACAGCTGGTGAGGTTAACAGCTGGTGAGGTTGACAGCTGGTGACGTTGATGGCTGTTGACATCGATGGCTGGTGAGGTTGACGGCTGGTGAGGTTGACAGTTGGTGAGGTTGACAGCTGGTGACATTATTAGCCGGCGAGGTTGTCGACTGGTGAGGTTATCAGCTGGTGAGGTTGACAGCTGGTGATGTTGATGGCTGGTGACATCGATGGCTGGTGAGGTTGACGGCTGGTGAGGTTGACGGCTGGTGAGGTTGACAGCTGGTGAGGTTGATGGCTGGTGAGGTTGACACCTGGTGACGTTGATGGCTGGTGACATCGATGGCTGGTGAGGTTGACGGCTGGTGAGGTTGACAGCTGGTGATGTTGATGGCTGGTGACATCGATGGCTGGTGAGGTTGACGGCTGGTGAGGTTGACGGCTGGTGAGGTTGACAGCTGGTGAGGTTGATGGCTGGTGAGGTTGACAGCTGGTGACGATGGCTGGTGACATCGATGGCTGGTGAGGTTGATGGCTGGTGAGGTTGACGGCTGGTGAGGTTGACAGCTGGTGAGGTTAACAGCTGGTGACGCTGGTGACGTTGATGGCTGGTGACATTGATGGCTGGTGAGGTTGACGGCTGGTGAGGTTGACAGCTGGTGAGGTTAACAGCTGGTGAGGTTGACAGCTGGTGACGTTGATGGCTGGTGAGGTTGACAGCTGGTGACGATGGCTGGTGGGGTTGACAGCTGGTGACGTTGATGGCTGGTGACGTTGATGGCTGGTGACATCGATGGCTGGTGAGGTTAACAGCTGGTGAGGTTGACGGCTGGTGAGGTTGACGGCTGGTGAGGTTGACAGCTGGTGACGTTGATGGCTGGTGACATCGATGGCTGGTGAGGTTAACAGCTGGTGAGGTTGACGGCTGGTGAGGTTAACAGCTGGTGACATCGATGGCTGGTGAGGTTTAACAGCTGGTGAGGTTGACGGCTGGTGAGGTTAACAGCTGGTGACGTTGACAGCTGGTGACGTTGCCAGCTGGTGACGTTGATGGCTGGTGAGGTTGACGGCTAGTGGGGTTGACAGGTGGTGAGGTTAACAGCTGGTGATGTTGACAGCTGGTGACATTAATAGCCGGTGAGGTTGTCGGCTGGTGAGGTTATCAGCTGGTGAGGTTGACGGATAGTGAGGCACTGTCTCTTTTAGAGTCAGATTTACAAATCCAAATTAACGGCAAAGAGGATCTTGTTCAATATGTGTGTTAAGTTGTATATCTTATACCGGCATTCTTTACACAAACATGTGACACATATTTCATTTAGCGTCTTAACTAATATATCAAACCTTTCAGCTCTGGCGTTGGTCTTCCTTGAGTTATTGCCTCTTGCTTTGATTGAAAGTTCAGATTTGTGAATTTTCTCAGCTTAGAAATGTAGTCCGCTATGTTGATCAGGCAGATTGTAAAGGAAATATAAAGAAGAATGAAGAAGGTGGTCGGTAGCAGGAATCTGTGGGCTCAGCAGTGCCCTCTGCCATGAGGGAGGAGAACTGTTTGACTCATTTTTTTTTTGTTTTTATTATTAATCTCAGAGCCTAAACACGTTACAGAAAATACATTTCACACATTGTCCAGATCATGGACAACTGGTGACGTTGATGGCTGGTGAGGTTGACAGCTGGTGACATTGACAGCTGGTGACATTGATGGCTGGTGAGGTTGACGGCTGGTGAGGTTGACAGCTGGTGAGGTTAACAGCTGGTGAGGTTGACAGCTGGTGACGTTGATGGCTGGTGAGGTTGACAGCTGGTGACGATGGCTGGTGGGGTTGACGGCTAGTGAGGTTGACAGGTGGTGAGGTTAACAGCTGGTGATGTTGACAGCTGGTGACATTAATAGCCGGCGAGGTTGTCTGCTGGTGAGGTTATCAGCTGGTGAGGTTGACAGCTGGTGACGTTGATGGCTGGTGACATCGATGGCTGGTGAGGTTGACGGCTGGTGAGGTTGATGGCTGGTGAGGTTGACAGATGGTGAGGTTGACAGCTGGTGACGTTGATGGCTGGTGACATCGATGGCTGGTGAGGTTGGCGGCTGGTGAGGTTGATGGCTGGTGAGGTTGACAGCTGGTGATGTTGATGGCTGGTGAGGTTAACAGCTGGTGAGGTTAACAGCTGGTGAGGTTGACAGCTGGTGACGTTGATGGCTGGTGACCGATGGCTGATGAGGTTGACAGCTGGTGACATTAATAGCCGGTGAGGTTGTCGGCTGGTGAGGTTGACGGCTGGTGAGGTTGACAGCTGGTGACGTTGATGGCTGGTGACGTTGATGGCTGGTGACATCGATGGCTGGTGAGGTTGACGGCTGGTGAGGTTGACAGCTGGTGACGTTGATGGCTGGTGACGTTGATGGCTGGTGACATCGATGGCTGGTGAGGTTGACGGCTGGTGAGGTTAACAGCTGGTGAGGTTGACAGCTGGTGATGTTGATGGCTGGTGAGGTTGACGGCTGGTGAGGTTGACGGCTGGTGAGGTTGACAGCTGGTGACGTTGATGGCTGGTGACGTTGATGGCTGGTGACATCGATGGCTGGTGAGGTTAACAGCTGGTGAGGTTGACGGCTGGTGAGGTTGACGGCTGGTGAGGTTGACAGCTGGTGACGTTGATGGCTGGTGACATCGATGGCTGGTGAGGTTAACAGCTGGTGAGGTTGACGGCTGGTGAGGTTAACAGCTGGTGACATCGATGGCTGGTGAGGTTAACAGCTGGTGAGGTTGACGGCTGGTGAGGTTAACAGCTGGTGACGTTGACAGCTGGTGACGTTGCCAGCTGGTGACGTTGATGGCTGGTGAGGTTGACGGCTAGTGGGGTTGACAGGTGGTGAGGTTAACAGCTGGTGATGTTGACAGCTGGTGACATTAATAGCCGGTGAGGTTGTCGGCTGGTGAGGTTATCAGCTGGTGAGGTTGACGGATAGTGAGGCACTGTCTCTTTTAGAGTCAGATTTACAAATCCAAATTAACGGCAAAGAGGATCTTGTTCAATATGTGTGTTAAGTTGTATATCTTATACCGGCATTCTTTACACAAACATGTGACACATATTTCATTTAGCGTCTTAACTAATATATCAAACCTTTCAGCTCTGGCGTTGGTCTTCCTTGAGTTATTGCCTCTTGCTTTGATTGAAAGTTCAGATTTGTGAATTTTCTCAGCTTAGAAATGTAGTCCGCTATGTTGATCAGGCAGATTGTAAAGGAAATATAAAGAAGAATGAAGAAGGTGGTCGGTAGCAGGAATCTGTGGGCTCAGCAGTGCCCTCTGCCATGAGGGAGGAGAACTGTTTGACTCATTTTTTTTTTTTGTTTTTATTATTAATCTCAGAGCCTAAACACATTACAGAAAATACATTTCACACATTGTCCAGATCATGGAAAGACAGAGAGTGAAAAGTTTTATCCATGATATCCAGAGGGACAGTGCTTCACTATTTGCATCTCATCCCAACACAGATGGTGAGGGACAGCAGCATCCACTGAGTCCAGCAAAGAGCCTCAGGGAGTATCTCCTCCCTTTAATTATATATATATATATATATATATATATATATATATATATATATATATATATATATATATATATATATATATTAGGGCTGTCAAAGTTAACGCGTTAACGCGTGATTAACGCAGAATAATTTTAACGCAACTAATTTTTTTATCGCGCGATTAACGCGCCTGGCCGTTTAATGTACAATAGTAGAGAGGAGAGTAGGTTTAATGAGCCTCGGGCCCCGCCGTAGTCGTAGTCCTGTAGTCCTCCGTAGTCCTGTCAAAACAGGAAGCCATGCACTGACGTCGACGGCCATGCCGCAGACGGACAGACGTAAACAAACCGTGGATACAAAAGATACTATTTTGAATGGTAAGTTCAGCTTCAAAACTTTGCCTGATGGCTAACTCCACAAGATAAATGTTGTTTTGTGTTTGCTGTCGATGTGAATTTAGTTACCACCGGAGTCCCGACTACTGAAAAATATCACGGCTAATCGGCTAATCAGAGCAGAGAGTCCCCCCCCCCCCCCCCCCCCCCCCCCCCCCCGTTTGAAGCAAACCACGAAAATATTTTGTATGAAGAACATAAGAGAAAATATTGAGTATATATGTATAATATATAATGGATTTCAATAAACATGCATTTCTTTTGCATAAGGTGAGCATTTGTGTACTCTCATATTAGGCAAGGCAACTTTATTTGTAGAGCACAATTCAAACACAAGGCAATTCAAAGTGCTTTACAGATGCATAAAATCACAAGAAGGCAAATAGAATCATTCCATACAAGCATAAAAATAATCAATAATAAATAAAATTAATTAATAAAAAAATTAATTAATTAAGTTAAAAATGAAGAGTGCAGATAAAATCCTTCCAGTCATCATCTTCACATCTAAACAGAACTGTTTTCAGTCTGGATCTGAACATTATCAGAGTTCAGGTCTGTCTCACATCTTCTGGAAGACTGGTCCAGATTTTAGGAGCATAAAACTTAAATTTGCAGCTTCACCTTGTTTAGTCCTGACTCTGGACACCAGCAGGAGACCACTACCTGAGGTTCTCAGAGTCCAGGTTGTTTCATATGGATCTAACATGTCAGAGATGGACTTTGGGGCCATGAAGAGACTTGAACACAAGTAGAGCTGTTTTAAAGTCTATTCTCTGAGTGACAGGAAGCCAGAGACCTCAGGACTGGACTAATATGGTCATATTTCCTGGTTCTAGTCAGGACTCAAATTAATAAGATTAATACAACTTGAAAAAGATCCGTATAAGGTAAATTTAGAACAGATAAAAATATGCGATTAGTTTGTGATTAATCAAGATTAACTATTGACAGTCATGCGATTAATCTGATTAATTATTTTGAGAAATTGACAGCCCTATATATATATATATATATATATATATATATATATATATATATATATATATATATATATATATATATATATATATATATATATATACATATATACATTAGGGCTGGGCAAGTTAACGCGTTATTATCGCATTAACACATTCATTTATTAATGCTGACAATTATTTTATCGCGCGTTAACGCGCTCATATGCTTTTGTTTTGAAAGGTCGGTTACTGGCCGGAACCGGAAGACAATTGGCAGGCGAACATGCGAAAAAACCTAGAACAGACATGAAAAACGATAAAAATCTGTATACTTAACAGTTCGGGTACCAACTCAGGTAGCAATATTAACAATTCTGTCTGAAAAAGAAAATTCTGGACTGCAACAAAACTTTTGCGTCATTCCTCCATGTTCCATCAGATCTGCTCCATGTGTTCACTGTCCTGCTGTTCTCTAGCTGGTTACTGCAGTGCGGCTCCATCTAGTGGCACAGATGTGTAATGACAACAGAAAGTCAAGTCATTGATTATAAAACAAATTCAGTCCTGTGGACCATTTTTTTAATTTCGTATTTTTGATCCAAGTCTAAAATTGAAATATTGAATAAACCCAGGCATTTTTTCCTTTTTTTTTCTTATAAAATTAAAAAACGAAAAACATATTTAAATGTCACTTTTAAATGTTTTAAATTTTTGATTGACAATTGAAAATGGAAAGAATGAATGATACACGAATTGGTAAAGTTACATGATGGACATGTAACATGGACATTTTCATTTTAAAATTCTCCCAGACGGAGGATTCAACGGAAAGAAGGTTATTTGTAACAACTGACAAGTTGAACTCCCCGTTAAAAGTTTTTTGCTGTTACCTCAGAAATAACCTGTTTTAATGTTATGATTGTGCTGAGCCGCAATCCTTTTTTTGGATATTGTTTGTAGACTTTTTAAAATTTTTTATAAAAACAGGATGACATTAATGCCCTGGCAGTGGCAATAAGCTTTATTTTATTTAACATTTTTTTAAGATGAGATTTACACTAAATATGTGTTACTGACAAGTGCTGATGTTAAAAGTGTTTGAACAACAAATGTTATAGCACTTTAGTTCATATGGGATCAGAACATTTAAATAAAAGGGGATTTTACACTACTTTTGAATTCATTATTTGATTTTGCGTATACAATGCGATTAATCGTGATTAATCAGGGAAATAATGCGATTAATCGCGATTAAAAATTGTAATCGTTTGCCCAGCCCTATATATATATATATATATATATATATATATATATATATATATATATATATATATATATATCTATATATATCTATATATCTATATATATATATATATATATATATCTCCTACCACTTGGCAATATTTTCCACAAATATGGTATTCAGTTTTACTGCTTCGCAGTGGCCACAAAATCCACAAAACCCAAACATTTCTTGTATTTCTGGTTAAGTCCCAGACTTTAAACCTGGCTGACATTTGGTTTTGCTTTTAGAGGCACCAGTGAAATCACTGCTGTTAGAAAACACTTTTTCTTCTAGGAAGGTCATTTTACAGGTGCTGTCTTTTCTGCCTTCTTCTTCCCCACACTGGCTTTTCCTTTTCACGTTCTTTTCTCCTCACCTGTTGTCATTCACACACACACACACACACACACACACTCAAGACAAATTGAAGTCTATACTCCTGGGGTGTATTCAGGATTCCTTTTAATTACTGGAGACTTTCAGTCCATCTGTCTTTGTGTGTTTTCCATTTTTCTTCTGCTTCCCAGCGTTGGACTCGTTCCAAACTGGGTTCAGACTGGAGGCCTACAAGGTCAGTCCTTTATTTTTAATGCATCGTGTCTTTTAATTGTTTTGTGCCCCTGCAGACTCTTTACACCTGGAAATGCTGTGGTTTTAAGTCTTTGGGGTCAGTTTGAGGGTCTTTATATGACTTGTTTTTCGTATATTTGCAGTTTGCTTGTGTTTTTTCACTAATCTGAACACATTTGTTCTTGTGTCTGTGGAAGTTTTACATCTGTTTGCAGCTGTTTTAAACTTCTTTCGCGGCTGGTTGACTGCTTTTAATGGGCTCCGTATCAGCCAAGCAACTATTAATTTAATTCAGTATATATGTATAACAAGACTGTACAATCTCAGAATACGACTGTTCAAAGCACCTTTACTGTATATACTCTTTTACCTATTTTTTCAGTGTATATTTTTGTTTTATATTCATATTTTAGTATATATATTTTTTTATATTCATATTTTATTTTAATGTTATGTTCTCTTCTAATTGTACTACATGTTAAATTTCTTCTGTTTCTTATTTCTTCTATTCTTGCAAGGAGCACCTGCAATGATAACAATTTACCCTCAGGGATCAATAAAGTATTTCTGATTCTGATTATTTTTTTTGGAAGGATTGCCAGGAGGAAGTCTCTTCTTCTTGAAATAAACATGAATGCACTGCTAAGGTTAAAAAAAACTGCACCTGAACACAGATGAGACCAACGTGGAGCTCAGAACCATATTTGGATGAATCCAAACCCAGTATTTTAGCAGAAACACCACAGACCAACAGTCAAGCATGGCAGCAGAGGGGTCATGATTAGAGATGGGAATTGATAATTTTTCTGATTCTGATTCCATTATCGATACTGTTTAACGATTCAATTCTTTATCGATTCTCTTATCGATTCTAATTTGGGGGAAAAGGAAAACAGTTTTATTAGCATCATTTTTTTTTACTTAGAAGTCACGACCTTACAAACTCAACAGCGAGGTCAAAAGAGCCCCAAAGATAACGTGTTAACTGTTGTAATATGTAACACAAGAATGTGTAGTATTTTACTAACAGATTTTTCACTAAGCACTCAAAAATAATAATAAAGAAAGATAAATACTATCAAATACAACAGAACAGTGCATAGTGCTGCAAATACTATGAAGAATTAGCAATTCTTTTGCAGAGAAATAAGCATGTCTGCTTTTTCAGGAAGGATACGTGATCTTTCTGGAGGTAGGTAGTGAGCAGTAGCGAGTGCTGCCAGACTCTGAACCAGCCAGACTCTCTCTCTCGTCACGGGTCTCTTTTGACCTCGCTGTTGAGTTTGTAAGGTTGTGACTTCTAAGTAAAAAAAAATTGATGCTAATAAAACTGTTTGTTCAAATTTTTCTCCAAATAAGAATCGATAAGAGAATCGATAAAGAATCAAATCGTTAAACAATATTGATGCCCGGACGAGGCCTGGCATGGAGGCTACTCGCTGCTGCTCCGGGGACTTGTCCCTGCGACGCTGGACGCTGGATGCTGGATGCTGGATGCTGGACGCTCCAGTTTGTGCCCGGTTTGTGGTGATTTGTGGTCGGATGTCTACATACTGTCTGCAGGGGGCGGATCGGTCCTCTTGTGGCTGGTGGAGACCTGCCGCCGCGGACATGGACGGTGTCGCTGGAGGCCGGTTCGGGAAAGCTAAGCTAAGTAGTCCTGAACTGCTACCCGCGGCAACCACCGCCACTGGATCCGGGCTGCAGCGTCACGGAGCCGGGACGGGAGCCCCCGACGTAGCGGCGTGCTGCCCCCGTCCAGCTGTCTACATGCCGGATGGGTCAGCTGACCTGGCAGGGGCCGTCTGGTGACCTGGTGGGGCCCAGCACCGCCGGGGGAGACGACAACGGCCTGGTCCGGTCAGCATGATAAACCGGGCTCTGGGACGGTCGGCTCCATCGCTCGCCGGACTGAATGGAGCTCAGTCTTCCCAGAGGAGACGGTTTGGTTCATCGGTGTTTCCTCCTCTGACCTGGAGATACCTCACTTGTCACCATTATGGAGATATACTGGTTCTAATGGCTGTTAACTGATTTGAACGGCTGTTAACTGGAGTTGGCACTCGGACCACGGGACCTGGCATGAAAAAGAGCGCCTGACACCGGCAGCTCCTCTAGTACACCAGACTGGTGTACTGAAACCTGAATTTCCCCCTTGGGGGATAAATAAAGTATTTTTGAATTTTTGAATTGAATTGAATAACGGAATCGGAAAATCCTATTAGTTCCCATCCCTAGTGATCTTAAAAAAGCAGCACAAAACTGAATGTTTGCAAACCTCGATGAACTGAAGCACCGTTTGAAAGAAGAATCAGAACCATTTTCTCCACAGACATGTGAGAGACTGATACAGGAAGCTGCTGCTTCAGGGTAATTAATGCTAAAAGGGTTCTACTGGGTTTGATTATTATTTTTTAATCTGGAATAATAAATGGGTGGATGAGTTCAGCCCAGCCTGGATCTGTATCTGTTTGAGAGGCATCCAGCGTTCCACAGCTGGCTAGAAGCTCCTCCAAATTTAATTCAGCACAGCCAGTGAGAGTCAGCAGGAGTCGAAGGCATAACATTTGTGTTTTTCCTTCCTCAAGCTTCCTTATGTTGTTGTTAGTAATATCATAATTCATCCTCCTCGTTTTCCAACATTCAACATTATCACAGCATGTTGCTTCCATCAGGATATAATTATAGAAGAGATGGCTGGCAGCACTTTATTTTTGATTTGATAACTGATGGAAAACACAACAGGTAAAAAGCTACAACATCACATACGCCAGCATTGGAAATCCAAACTACAGAAGACACATTCATCTGTCCGTGCGTCCAGCCACAGATGAGCGCAGTAAAGAAACCAGTAATGAAATCAGCGTCGACTGGAGGGAGACGATAGCTGAGCAGAATCAGTTCTGAAGGCATGTGTTTGCGCACACATGTGTGTCCTGGGTGGCTTTAAGAGGTCAAGATAAAAACTCGACCAGCTTGTGTTTAATTGGAAGGAGCTGACCTTGCAGCGGTTTGCCAGTATGCTCAGAGATGAATTTGAATGAGTGTGGATCAATACCCTGCACACCAAAGAAATGTTCCAGACCGTCAGTAATGCATGTTTAGATCCAGGCGTTTTTGCTCAGCATGCATGCAGAAGCACGGATATGGTGATCACAGCACCTCACACACCTGTATATTACACACCTGCTTCTTAATGTGTTCCTGCTTACTTAATTATTGATTCAACAAATGGAGAACATGGGACATTTGAGATTTAAGATATTTTTAGCCCACTAAACAGAACTTTACTGGCATCCATATTTATTTTCCAGCATCATAAAACATATCCTAACCATATCTATAAGGAACATTGTACAGAATGTAAGTTAATGTTTAATGGCGGTCCAGTCAGTCCCACTGTGATCCAGTTATATCCAAGTTACATCTTATTCAAATTCATATGATACGGGTTCATAAAAGAAACAGAGAGTTAGAGAACCCAACAGATTTATTCAAATCTTCACATTTATTCAGCTCCCCATTGTCGGTGACACTGCAGAGGAGGACCTTCCTTTCAGCTGGGAGAAACTCCCATCAGAACCAGACTCAGGAAGGTTGGCCATCTGTCTGGACTGGTTGGGGGAGTTGGAGGACATTCGTCCAGGGATACCATCCATCCATCCACTGTCATGGGGGGTTGGAGCAGATTATCCCAGCTGTCACAAGACTGTTGAGTACATATTTATATCCTTGTTTTGTGAGTCTACTGTAGTTTTGTATAAATATTTTAGATGAGTCGGACTGGAGTGATATTCATTTATTTTCTCAGCAGTTCTTCATGATATTTATATATATATTATATTTATATTATCCCAGCGACGCTGGACGCTGGACACTCCAGTTTGTGCCCGGTTTGTGGCTGTTAACTGTTTTAACGGCTGTTAACTGGAGTTAGCACTCGGACCACGGGACCTGGCATGAAAAGGAGCGCTGGACACTAGTACAGCTCCTCTTGTACACCAGATTTTTCCTGGTGTACTGAAACTTGAATTTCCCCCTTGGGGGATTAATAAAGTATTTTTGAATTTTGAATTGAATTGAATCGATCATCATTGTTGAATAGAAAAGATCACCACAAAATATATTTTACAGTTCAGCACATCCAGCTTAACGCCCTCAGTGTAGCATCAATGCCGTGAGGACAATAAGCCAAACCATGAGAATGGATGAGAAATGACAGAGTTGAAGTCAGAGTAAGTGAGGGTAAGTAAATGTCAAATAACCTCAATAACCTGCAGGAATACTGGAGAGAAGAATGGAGCAGAACTCCTCCAGAACCATGACAGACTGATGAACCACCGCGTTGAGCTGCTGCTGTTAAAGGTGGGTCTACAAGCTGTTGAAACATGGAGCTAGCTGCCTTTTTACCCCCCGTTGGCATAATTTCTGTTAGTAGAACAGAAGCATCTCGGGCGAAGACAAACAAAGCCAGCTGTGTTTCTCAACATTCTGAAGAAAACAGGCCGTTAATGACTCTCACTAAATACTGCATGTAAAGAGAAAAGATTAAAGATTTTCATCACAATGCATCCTGTTCTCTCATGCAGCCAGAGACACAGTCACACACAGAGATTTCCATCCATCCATTATCTATACCCGTTTCATCCTTGAAGGGTCACAGGGATCTGCTGGAGCCTATCCCAGCCGTCTATGGGTGAAAGGCAGGGGTACACCCTGGACAGGTCGCCAGTCCATCGCAGGGACGCACATACAGACAAACAACCACTCACACTCACTCCTACAGGCAAATTAGAATTATCAACCTGACATGCATGTCTTCGGACTGTGGGAGGAAGCCGGAGTACCTGGAGGAAACCCACGCAAGCACGGGGAGAACATGCAAACTCCACACAGAAAGGCCCCGAGGTTCAATCCAGAACCCCCCCCCCTGTCGAGGTTCGAACCAGGAACCTCTTAGCTGTGAGGCAACAGTGCTAACCACTAAGCCACCGTGCTGCCCACACACAGAGATTTGAAGGCTTGAAAATTCTCCACAGCGTCGAGGGAGTGCAGATAGTAAACAGCGGCTGCAGACGTTCCAGCGGCGCGCCAGAGTGCTTTTTATGTTCGTATGGGAATGTATGCATTTTAAATCCGATCATTAATAATGATTATGTTTCAGCAGCACTGCTGGTCGATATGCAGCCAAGCAGAGGAAAGGTTATTTCTAATCATTAGAATAATCGTTTTCTTTTTAGTTTGATAACCAAGACTTTGCAAATTACAAACACGGTTTCTTGGAAAAAAGATTTTAAAAAAAAGTTTTCCACCTCATGCCATATACACCTCATCCAGAATATAACATAAGCAAGTAAAATTTAAGATCTCCTGGACGACTCCAACTGCTTGCTCATCCTGTTCCTGCACACCTGCAGCTCACGATGTCCACAAAATTCAGTGTTAATGATTTTATCATGTACTGGAAGTGCTCCACCATACCTGAGCTGAATTGTAAGTATTTCTCATGACTGCTTGACTCATTGGCTGTATTTGAGACACTCCATCTAAGGGGTTTAATAAAAGTATCAGGCATCCGTGTGAAAGCTTGACCCCTTCACTGGACCAGCGTCGGCTAATTGGATGGCCGGTTGTCAGCGAGCCAGGTTCTCTGAGATACAAGACCACCACGGAGCCAGTGCTCTGCAGCTCACTCCTCACTCTGGCTTTCACTGATCGTTTGCTTATGTTTAGTCCTAAAAACACCCCGATTATGGTTAAGAAAAAGTTGATGGTTGAGTTCAGAATACTCCTACCAGGTTTTTGCCGCAAGTTCAAGTCCGTTCCAGGTGGGAGTTGAACTGTGAACTTGTATGAACACAATCTCACCGGCCAACGCTCGGCAGGGTTACGGACGGTACTGGGATTCATCTGTGCTTTTGCTTTTGACATCATCAAGTGAGCAGCTTCCTCCACAGGACGGCTGGACTCTTAGAGATGAGACGATGAGAAGATCTGGTACCCAAGAAGGACTGAGAGTAGAGTTGCTGCCTCCACGTCGGCTGGGTTGAGGTGGTTCAGGCATGTAGCTAGGATGTCTCCTGGTCACCTTCTTGGGGAAGCGGCCTCGAGGCAAATCTAAAACCCCCCCCGGGGAGATGATATTTCTTAGCTGACATGGGAACACCTCAGTGTCCTTCCAGAAGAGCTGGAAGAGGTAGATGGGGACAGGGAAGTCTGGGCCTCTCTGCTTGCTACCATCGCCTTTGGTTAGAAACAGGTCGTGTCTTTACTTTGAATTGCAATCAAAATCTAAGACATAAAATGTAGAATACTAAAACATCAACTTCTGAAGAAAACTGTTGCAGCTGCTTGGTGGAGCCTGACCTTGTGTTCTTGTATCCAAATAGGGAATCCATGACTATCTTTGGTCATTTATGAAGCTCTGGAAGAAACTGTTGATGGGAAGAAAATTCTCCCCAGAACCTGAGGAAAATCTGACCCCTAAAACTGACGGTGTGGACATTGTCCTCTGACCTCTGACCTCTGACCTCTGACATCAGCAGAGGAGAAGAGTCTTCTCTTTCTGAGGACCCCAGAGACGGTTGTGGTGAACATCCCAGTGGATCCACTTTTTCTGAAACACTGATGAAGGTCTGGAATTTAAACATTTGCTAGCAGTTCCTCAAATAAAGCGTGTCAGTTTTTAATGACTCTTATCTTAAAACGATGCGAAATAAACATATTAACAACCTGTTATGGAAACCCGTTTTGGTCTCAGTGGCTAGTTCACGTCCATGACAAGCGTACAGTTTTTATGTGCCTTATCAGATAAGATTAGCTACAGGCAGACAGTTATACTACCTGCTATCAGCATTCTCAGTGAATTTGACATCTGTTAGGAAAATTATCAAAAAACTTCCAAAAAAGATTCCTGCTCTAGAAATAGTTCAGTTCAATTCAATTTTATTTCTTTAGCATCTATTACAATGCAAGTTGTGTCTGGATGCTTTACAGAGACCCAGATCATGACCCCCGAGCTAATATCATGAACTAAAATTATAATATTAAATCCCAATTAAAGAAATATCATAAGTTTTTTTAAAAAAAACCTGAACGCAAACATTTTTTATTTGTGAATAACTGAGCTGTTAAAGGCTGTTCTTAGGTAATATCTTCTCTTACTTCATTTCTTGATAACCTGAATTTTCTGGCAGGTTGCTGAGAATTGGGTTTGGAATTACGGCTTATCTTGGCGTTAACTAAATGTGCACATCTTCCAGACTGTACCACCCCCATCTGTGGTCCAGTGTATGTGAGTGGACCCTGTAATGACACACAGCAGAGATTTCTTCCATTTCCTCCATGTCACTGTAAGTCTCCTCAGACGGCAGCGGGGAGATCTAACACACAGGACGGCAGACACATGGGATGTGCTGTCGAGGTTTACCATTACCCTCAGAGAGAAAGCACAAGAAACAGGAAAGCACAGAGATCTCATCACTGGGAAGCTGCCTGTACTGGTGTGTTCTTCTACATTAAATAGAACTTTAATTTTGACCATATTTATCACTTATCAATCATAAAATTGGCATTTTGCAGTAATGAACAAAGGTTTCGACACTTAAGTACATTTTATTTTATTTATTATTATTTTAATTAATTGATTGACTGATTTGTGTAAAGACCAAGCAGCAACCATCTCACTTCTGAGTTGAGGCCGACCAGAGTGGGTTTGTTTGCAGTCCCTCTACTGACCACTAGGGTCCGGCTCCAAACGTGAGTCAGTCCCACTGAGCGTAGTCTTCTAGTCCTCTCTTCAGCTCCATCAGCACTCGTTTCTCGTACTGTTTCAGTAAAGACACTTGAAATGAGGATGTTTGGACAGGTTTGGTCAGAATGATGTTGATAGCATCGTACGTTGACAACATCTAAGCCTGCCAAGTTAAAATAGCTGACCATCATTGACGTAAGGTGGCTGTGTTCCAGCCCTCTCCTCACCTCTGCTTGTTCCACCCCTTTTACAACGTCCAGTGATGTCTCCTTCAGAAAAGCTGTGGGTGGCGTCACAGGAGGGTGGTCTATTTGATCTACGTCTACGGAAAACTCCCCTGATTCTACCAGGTCTTTGACAAATAAAACCTCAGATCAACTACAACGTATAACTTTTTCCCCATGTTGTCATTTCCTTAGCAAACCTGAGGCCAAAAATATCATTAAATATAAAATAATGTATCCCTCTGACTCATCAGCTTGTAGATCAGCGTGATTGCCCGTGACTGTATCTGTTCCTCCAGTACAGATCAGACTCTTCATTTCCAGTACCACAAACACCAGCAGGGCTCTGTGACAGTGAAAATGGATCATCTTCAGAGATTTCTAAGTGATGGAATCCTGTATTTTATTGAATCCTAGACAGATCCCTTGTGCTACTCTTGGCTGCATCATACACTCTAAACCCCAGAAGCTATGTAATCTGCTGACTTTGGCAGCTACAAAGAAAACAAGCTGCTCTTGTTGTCAAGGACACAGCTCCAACCAAAAAGTCAAAGCACAATCTTATAATGATATGTTTCCCCAATGAATACATTTTATGTATACCTTAGTCCAGAGAGGAGTTGGCAGTGAGCTTACTATCAATTCTGGGAGCCTGGTTTGGAATATATTGAAGCCACGCTGTCATCCTTCATATTACAGCTGGGCACCTCTCTCTACTCTGGTGATACATCTTTTGTACAACCGCTTGTTTAAATATGGATATGTTGTAAAGTAAAAATGTATGTTGAGAATTTTAAATGAAAACAATGAAAAATGAATAAACTGGTGATGTAGTGATGATTCAGTAAAAAAGCAGAAACCTTGAAAGGTCTTTGAGTCTTTGAGGAGCAAGTGTGGACAGAACATCTCAACTCTGTCATCAAATATGTGAGAAAATCATTAAAAGGTTGCTCAGAGTAAGATTGGAAGGGATTTGCATATTTCTCCTACGGTGCAGAATATCATTAAACCATTCCAGGAGTCTGGAGGACTTTCAGGGCGTAAAGGACAAGAGAGCCCGTCTGAGCTGGACACCCGTGATCTCCTGTCCCTCAGGATCATTCAACAGAAGATGGGACCACATGACCAAGGATTCCCGTAGAAACCTCTGTCCACACCGTGATACAGATACATGATACAGCAAACAACAGCTGAAACTTTACTGAATGAAAAAGAAGCTTGACGTTGGCTTCGTCCAGCTGGCGTCAGTGTCTGGACTCAGAGGCGTCTGGGATGGACCATCACATTCTCTGGTCAGATTAATCTGTATTTTTTTTTTTTTAGGAAGAAATGGGTGTTGTGTCCTCTGGACCACAGAGGAAAAGGCCCATCCAGACAGTCGACACCAACCAGTCCAACATCCAGGCTCCGTGATGGTTGTGGGCTTCCATCAGAGTCCTTGGAAATGCTCATTTCCTCTTCTGTGATGGCAGCATTAATGCAGAGAAGTATTTTAGAGCAGCATATGCTGCCTTCAAGACCTCATGTTTTACCGTTCCACATGTTAAGATGTGTTTGTGTAACCTGTTGGAAAGAAAAGTTCCGATTGTTACTAGATGTGTAACTTATAGAGAAGAAAAAAAGTGCTACAACATGTAAAAATGTCTTTATTTTATTGAGAGCTATTTTTAATTAGTTCATCACAACATTCTTTCATTCTAAAAAACATTCATTTTATTTTAGAGGTTTAATTTTGCTTCAGCAAGCAGTTCTGTAAAGGGAAACAAAAGAAAAAATGTCATTGGTCTATACTGTTGTTGCTGAACCACTATTGGTGCAAACTAGCGTATGTCCCGCCTTCTTCATAAACGTTAGGTAGACACAGCATCGTGAGTATATATCAGAGCAATTCTCGATATGTGATCGTCCATGGTTACACTTCCAGTTTTACCGTCAGAGGGCAAACAAAATTGCAGATTTCAAAGCGTCAGGTGTTTTTCACTCACAGTTCCTTCAGTTATTTCCATTTCAGCGTCTTTATTGTATCTTAACTTAGTTTGGCAATCGTCACTGGTGCCTGTGGTGGCAAGCATGGCTTACCAATATCAGGATGAGTTGAAGCCAGAGGCTTTAGCAAGGTTAGCAACCAGGATCTGGTCGCCCGGCATGTGAAGGGACAAACTTATAAAGCCATACTCTCGCACAATTTGTACATCCGTGGCTCTACCGCCCCCCACAGGACAAGAAGTTGATGGCTCCAACTGGTGAACACAACACAAACACTTTTGCAGTACAATGTTTTTTTGTAATTGCTCCAAGTTTGAGCTCTGGCTTTTAGATTTTTTTGGAGGATCAATAAAGATCTCACAGCAATCCATGGTGGAAGTGAGCCGTGGAAATTTTGCCTTGAAGACTGGCGGTATTGTCTGAAAGATGGTGTCCCTGTCCTGGTATTTTATCATGAACCCCAACTTCGAGTGGATGAGGTCGACCCACTTCCAAAAGTAGTCGATGGCTGTTGTTGTGGGGATGCCTTTCACCTGCGATAACAGTTCAATGTTAGTGTTATGCCTTAGTTTCACCAATGTGATGAAGAGCTGGTCTATATAAGGTAGACTGCATTGGTTTTTGATTTGCTGCATAGAAATTAATTCAGGAAACCAAACAGGCTCAGTAGCCTCGCTAGGAGTCATATAAAATGACAAATGTGACTGGCAAGCAACGTTGTTGGTGCAGTTGAACACACAACAGTTCTTCATCATCTTTCCCTCAATCGTAAACTGCACAAATATTTTAGATATCACCAGAAAAATACGACGAAATCAGACAGAGGAGGCACACATGTAAATGCATCGGCTTCGCTAGCAATAGTGAGCGTTTGTTTTCCCCCTTGGCCTGGTCGCTATGGCCCGCGCATGCCCGGATGTGTTCAGTGGCCCGGAATGTTCGTGGTCGAGAATAGGAATACAACAGCAGAGACGCGGGAGTTTTGGAGTGGTGAACCTTGAGAAAAAGACACTAGGTATTGTGTATACTATTAAAAGGAGGAACTGTTAAGCAGGCAAGTGTCCTGTGAACCACGGTGAAGCGAACTGTGACCATTTACCTTCACATTATTTATTTTTTTAGTGAGTACTGTGATGCATAAACAGAGAGCTCTGAGAGTAAGCATAGCCTCGTGGTGTTCAGCCATGAAGCTGCAGCCTAAAGTACATTGTTGTGGTAATTCTTTTTTTTATATATAGCAAAAGAAACCTGTGGAATGAGTATGTGTGCATATTATTTATATTGTATGAAGAAAGAAAAATGTAATTTAGCTGAGTTTCATGGGTTATGAAACTATTTCATGTTCCATAGTACCGTGCTGTGACATGTATATAAAGTATGAGTAATATGTTAAGAAATTTACATTACATTCTACTTGCCTGATGTGAGTCAGTATTTACTATTGAACTGAGTGGTGTTCATAATCTTTTACATATAGATTATTGCTTACTAGTCATTGAATGACTTTGTTTTCACTATAAAACAGTAAAGCTGACATTTCATATGTTAACAGTGAAAAGATGTATTGCACATTGATATTGGTTGAATTTTGAAAACAAACTGTACAGTTAAGAGTAGGGGTGAGTATTGGCAAGGACCTCACAATACGATATGCATTATGATACATGGGTCACGATACAATATTATCGTGATATCACGATAATATTGTAATATATTGCTATATTCTACCCATTTAATATCAAAATTAAAAGTAGAGATGAAAAATGAAGTTGCTGTATTGTTCATCAGATGATATTGATCATTCAGAGGACAAATTGTGTCAAAACTATTTGCTTCAAAACAACCTATTTATTGTTTATTATTAGTGTTTTTGCACATTTAAGTGAATGAATTAATTTTCCTGAAAAATCGATATTAGGAGCTAAAAAAAATCGATATTATATCGGGTGGCCGAAAATCACGATATATTGCCAAATCAATTTTTTTTCACACCCCTAGTTAAGAGGTTGAATAGATTTATTTAAGTCCTGCTGTGATACACAGGCTGGGTTTTTTTGATACCCTGAGTTCTGGATTCTGGATTCTGGATTCTGGAGTTGGAGTGGATTCTCTCCTTGATGAGGATATGGCAAGCTACCCATGTGAACCGTTGGATTTAAGAACAGCCGTTCTGTTCTTTACCTTTACCTCGTCACTGTGGTGAGACTGCAAGGAAGCGTTTCCAAGGACAGTGGAAGTAAACCATTATTTTTTTCGGAAAAAAGGAAAAAATAATATTTTATTTTATGGGTGCACCCAGTTTAAAAGACATCTAAAAAAAGTGAAAGCCGGCAATATTTGTGACTGGTTATTTTCATATATGTGTTCAATGCAGTGGTCTTGGTGTGTTCCTGTTACTCATTGGGTGTCTGAATTATTCTCATTACTCCTCCCTACAAACCTAGAGAACTCTGGTCCAGTGTGGACTTACCTATCAGGCCAGTTACATTTGCCGAAAGAACGGAGCAAAATAACACCTGGAACTCTAAACCACCCAGTATCCTGAATGCCAGAAGGAATGGCAGCATTTCAAAGCGGTAAAATCTTTGGATCTCACACAGTTTTTTCTTTTTTTGGGAGCATATTTCAGGCCTAAAATGCAAAAGAGAATTTATGAGAGGAATACATTTGTTCTGATGGTGCTATTTCACCGCATCTTCCTTGCATCCATCCACCTCTTCAGCTCTCTGTCGATCCTGTGTTCCCCCTACACCTCCCTCTCTTCCACTCACCCTCCCCTCCCCTGTTTTTCCTCTCCATTAACCTCTGACCGGTCTCGTCTGACGGTCCCAGCTGGACCCTCTGATCTCTGCTGCACGGAGGTGTACCGTTGTTGGCGGATGTATCTAACCCCCCCAGTGGAGGGGCAGCGATGTGAGCGGACCCCGTAACAAGACACAGCAGTTTTTCTCCATTTCATCCATGTCGCTGCCAGTTTTCTCTCACAGCAGAAGAGAGAGCTGATACACATAGAACAGCAGAAAAATGGGATGTTTTTGAGGTTTGCTTTCATTCCCCGGAGACTACGAACAACACAGAGGAAGATACAGACCTTATTACTGGAAAATGACATATACTGCTCCCCTTCTCACATTCACTGGAACTTTAGTTTTCTCTTATTTATTACGTGTCAATCATCTAACTCCCAATTCTCCCAGTGCCAAATATACAGTTGAAACCATACATTTACACTCACTGCATAAAAAGTATAATCTTTTTTCTCAATGTCTGACAATAAATCTGACTAAACTTTTCCTGTTTTAGGTCATTTAGGATTATCAAAATTATTACTATTTGGTAAATGTCAGAATTATGAAAGATACATTTTTTTTTGACAATTTTTATTACTTTTTTCAAAGTCAGGATTTTCCATACACTAAGATTACTATGTCTTTAAACAATCTGGGAAAGGCCAGACGATGATGTCATGGCGACCACAGATGTTTCTGTTCTTTTTATCTGAACGTTGTCCGTTTAAAACACCTTCACACTGCAGGTGAGTACTTTTAACCAATACATGACAGAACACTCACAGAAACATACAGATTTAATTTATATTTACAACCAGTCTGTTTGCACAGGACGAGTAAAAACCCATGGTAATTTTTCCGGAAATTTCTACAGAAGATAAAAGTCATTGTATGTATTGATATTATATTAATATTGAGCTTCATTCATGACACAGAAGCAGACAAATTTGTACCTGAACCAAGTGTGTTTTGAAGGACCTGTTGTCTCCAGTCCAGTCTGTACGGTGGCCGAGAGGTGCAAACCCTTTTACAAAGCACGAGACAAATTTACATTTTTGAAAACAAATTTACAAGACACGAAACACTTTTACAAGTCCTGAAACAAATTTACATTTCAGGGAAAAAAAAGCATTTTAAAAAACAAATTTACAAGTCCCGAAACAAATTTACAAATGACAAAACCAACCAGAAAGGGAATATCCGCATGTCAAAACAACCGGAAAGGGAATATCCGCATGTCAAAACAACCGGAAAGGGAATATCCAAATGACAAAATAAACCGGGAAAAGTGCCCCAACGCCAAGTAAGACGCAGGACGTAGAATGGGAGTGTTGGTGAGCCAAGATGGACAGAGTGGCGTTCTGCCCGTTTTGTGGCATAAATATAACCCGTTTAACGTGGTTTTGTTTTTCGTGTGGTCGGTCTTTAGAATTTTTAAATGTCGCAGAACATACAGAAGGAGCAGATATGCTGCACCACTGCATCCAATATTTAAATCAGGGACATTCGTACGCTGTAATCGTGGACATGATGTCGTGTTTACACGGTGTACGCATCAGCTTGAGGTCTCTGAAAAGTAAACTGAATGCTGCCGGGTTTTATCGCAGAAAGTTTTTTTCTCTACTAACGTTATCAGCAGGCTGATACAACAGGAACTTCGTGGGCCTGGACAGCTGTTATCGTATGATGTGGCAGGTTCTCAAACAAAAGTACAATCTGCGAGTCAGGAGGGATCAAGTGATGCGTTTACTCCGGGAACTCAATCCTCGAGGGTGCGAGAGGAGAGCACGCAGGAGGTTTATAAGGAAAACCTACCACTCCATGGGGCCAAACTACATGTGGCACGCGGATGGATATGATAAACCCAAACCATTCGGTTTGGCTCTTTCAGGGTGTATCGATGGATTTTCACGAAAAGTACTTTGGCTTGTATGTGGACCAACAAATAATAACCCAACTGTGATCGCTCACTATTTCCTGTCATGTGTACGGAACCTCGGTGTCATTACCATGAGACTGAGGACTGATTGCGGTACGGAGAACGGGACCATGGCCACAATTCAGTGCACCCCCAGTGTACCACCACAATGACTACTACTCTGGAGCGTCCAGCCACATGTATGGCTCATCCACAAACAACCAGAGAATTGAGTCCTGGTGGTCCATATTCAGAAAGGGAAGGTGGGTGGCCTTCATTGAGTCATTTAATTATGTGAAACCTTCATTCAAATGTTCTTAAAATTTTAACTTATTGATTTCTATAGGTGTCAGTTCTGGATGGAGTTATTTGCAGACCTTAGAGATGCCGGATACTTCAATGGGAGTCACGAGCATCAGTGTCTACTGAGATACTGCTTTGGTGATGTTATTCAGAGGGACTTGGATGAATGTGTGAGACTCTGGAACAGTCACAGGATTCGGCCTTCAGAACAGCATCATGTCCAGGAGGAGTTCCCAATGAGCTCTACTACTTACCACACAGGCAATACTTGGTTATAGATGGTACTTATATTTTTTTCCCTTTTACCTTTAATTGAAATAAATGAACACATATCTTCTGTTTGACATAGGTTTGGCTCCAGAGACTGTGGATTTAAAATCAAACAGACTGAACTGGATGCTTTTCCTGAGGCTCACCTGACAAGAGCTCCATGTGGGGACCCAAACATGCAAAAATTACTTAGACTTAGCCATGGAGCACAACCATTTACAGAAGCCAGAGTACGTCTTTAACTGAACTTTATCTGAAACTAAAAGAAATTACTCAGCTATGACTTGAAAGGAGATTTATATTAATGATGAACCATGTGTATAACTTTTGAAGCAGAGCTTCAATATTTTAAATTGTGAAATAAACGAGTCATTTTAGAGCCACTCTTTTTATTCAGTGCTCTAAGAAAATATACAGGCTCGCATACACAACTTGTAAAATCTATAATATAAGCTACAGGAACTTTTAGGTGCACCTATAATAATGTAACAACAGAACACTTTTAGAGTCTAGGCTCTAGGTGTTATCCAGTCATATGGTTTACAGACAACCAAATCCTGGACTATTTTAAATCCCAAAGTCCATTTGTGACATAAACACACTGTATGAACCCAGAAGTGGTAGTTTCAACAAGTTTGAACATGTATTTGCCATTGGGAATGGAGAGTCATCCAGGAACTCGATTCGTGGCAATGGATCCAAACCAGATGGGGGAAGTGATGTCAGCCCAGTTGTAAACATCAAAACATCCTCCACAGACACAGCAGCCTCCCCTTCTGCAAAGGAATAAATGTTCAGATACACCATGGAAATTAGGTTTCACAAGTAGTTACCAAAAAAAAAAAATCTTAAAAACCTTCACAATCAAGGAGATAGTCTACCCAATAGGCCAAAGTTTGACTTTCTTTTAGTCTCCTATTACTCCCTGAAGGGCTGAGATCCGGTTTGAAGAGTCTCTCAAGTTCAAAACCAATGAGTTGCTTTTCACAGTGGCACAAGACAGGGGTCAGCAAAGTTGGATATTGCTGTAGTGCAGTCAGAAACTGAAGGGCTGAAAGACCATCTTTGAATCTACAAATTAACACAAACTCTTTCATCACTGTATTTGTAGCACAAGGGATTTTTTTGTCAGTGGTCAACTGATAACAGATGCACATAGCATGAGGCATAATAAAAAAAAAAAAATCATAATACATAAAGAAAATCACAATATTATCTTACCTGTCAATCACAGATAAGTTGCGGTCAATAATATACCATTGGAGGTAGTCTGCGATGATTTCCTTCTTTTCTTCTACAGCAGTTACACATCTCAGACAGCCTGCTGTCTGTAACATTGTGCTGTGTCTCATGATACATTCTTGCAGAACATCAAGTGAAGCAGAATTCTCAATCTAAAAGACAAAGAGGCATAAACACTTCAGTAAATAACTATGTACTATCTTTGCCCATTTCCATTGAGTGACATAGATGGCATGCTGTTATCCTAGGGGAAAAAAAAACCAAAACAAATTCTGCTTATTCTGTACATGCCATACAGGAAGCAAACATTGTCTTTGACAATCAGCACAGGAACTATGTAAAAGTGTCCTACCAAACAGTAGGTTTACGCTATTCTCACCTCTTGCAAAGCTTTCCCTATTTCCTCATCAGTTACTAAGTTAACGGTTGATTTGAATGAAGGCTGGCCAGCAAGATAATGAACAAGGTGTTCAGAGAGGAAATGGGGTCCCGGACCTCCATGTACAACTGACACTGCAATCATCTTTCCTGCCAGGAAGTACTCGTCCTCCCTAACAGCTGTGAATGAATTCATATTGCAAAATGAAAATATACATTCAATACTTTGAAGATATTAAGGGAAAAAATGTATGTTGTGTCATATATGTTGCGTGAACATAAACCAACCAAATGTGTAGCACACATCTAACCCCAGCATACCATTTGCATTGTAGACCACAAAAACAATGTCCTTCTAGTCCATCGAAAATGGGCCGGTCTTTCAGGTGTTTCATTAACAGAGTTAAAAATTCTCGTCTTGGACCACCTGTGTCAATTCCCTCCTCAAAAACACCAGCATCATCAGTAAACCTGACCAGCATGTCACAGGTTTCAGAATATGTTGAACGCTTGAAACCTCGGACAGCTCCATCCCAAATATTTGCTCTTGAGATGTTGAACCTACTGACTTTTGTGTGATCAATAGGAAGTGACAGGTTTGCTACAATGTCAGGTAGTGTACTGTGCATCTCCTCCCTGTAATGACAAAAGTGATTTAATTAATGAATATTCCAGATAGTGCACACTTTTACAGCGATCATTTAAATGTCAATATTGCTGCACAATGAAAAAAATAGGAATGCCCCACTAAAAAGCTAATTTTACACTACTGTGTGTTGGAAATTCTCCACATTGACTGCAACCAGCTCCTCATCCTCTTCCTCAACACATGGTGCATATAGGTCTGTGTATTTACTGTTGGGAAATTAAAAAAAGAAAAAAAATCAAATTTCTTCCCCATTAATTAAAAGTATGTGAGTAACTTTTTTTTCTTTTTACCTGTAGCAAGTCTTGTCTGGATTTGTTTCAGATGGATCCATATCCTCCGCATCAGATATTACTATCTGAAAAGCAGATCAAAATGTCCCAAACAACAGGACTAAGAAATGTCAAGCTGCCACAATCTGTCCTATTACCTGTCTAGTCTGAATTCTTGCTGAAGGTCCAGGTGCATCTCTAAAACATGATAAAAAATAAAAATTATTACATTTATTACTTTTTTCAGGGCTACAAAAATCATCTAAGAATGTCAACAAATACAGGTATGATTCCTGTTGGTTGATTACCACTAGAAAGGACCTTTCATTAAAAACAGTTTGACTATGTGACAAAGGCTAGGTGCCAAAATGTACCTACCTTTCATTTCCAGGTTTCTGTTTTGGAGTACTTTGGTTTTGTGGTTCAAAACCCTGAGTGGAAACATATTTATTTAACAGTTTGTAATAGGTAACCATAACTGTTCCCTTACCACATACAGTATATATCTCAATGATTAAAGGTGGGCAGTATTGCCATAAATAAATACATTCATACATAAATAAGTATTAAAATCATCAAAATAATCAATATACCACTGTATCAGCTCGATTGAATTCAGCTGTGCTCCTTGAAGTGATGACAATTTCAGAATCAGAGTCTGTGGTATCATCCATTGCTGTAAAAACAAAAAGATCATGTAGATATTGTAGATGCATCCTTCAGGGGAAAGTATCTAAAATTCGTAAAAATATTAAATGATCGCATCTACTAATGAAAAATGTGATCCTGGAATAAGGCCTTCCTAGTTCCTTTTTATATTCTGCCAATGTGAATGGGCTTTCTGATCAGGCACATGGACCACCTCTGAGCAGTCTGGATACAAAAGGACATACGGTCCTTCTTCCATGTCCTTGTTAAATCTTCTCATTTTCTGGACAGCTTGCTTCAGTATATTGGGTGCTTCTACCTCTGGGTCTACAAATAACGGGAGTGTTTTCCCTCTTAAAGGTTTTAAATCACCTCCATTTGGCACCATCAATCCAATGTTTATCTGATAAAATGAAAAAGATAAGATTTGTGTAATAAACATGTAAAATAAAAGACTAACCATAAATCTGTTTCCCATTAGTTATGGACAATGTGTTGTCCCTCCATGGTCTAATTTGTGTCACCACAGTTTCATAGTAAGCCAAAAATTCCTATAAGTAACACTCTCCAAATCTTTACAGTATTTTGCCCAATTTTTTTAGCAAAGCATCTCGCCCTGGTTCTTCAGCTGTAATTGTCAGACTGACTAAACTCATTGCCTGTAAATGAGTTTCACACCTTGCGGGTCATTGCAGAAACTCAATCACAAAGAAAACAATAAGTCTTTTTTTTTTTTTTAAAATAAAAAATTAATAAAGTGTGGCAATAAACATCAGAGCGGCCTTCACCCCTATAATCCCTCACGGAGAACCCTGTCATTTATGAGTTACCTCGAGTCAAACAATGGACTACTGATGAGTTACGATAGTCAGGACAACTCACCTGGACGTGTTTTTGCTCTTTAGCCAGATGTTTTCCTCTGGACCCGTAGTTAAAAGACTGGCGTTCTTTTGACTTGGAGCTTCTTTACTCTAGGAACTGTTTATATGATGGGCAAGGATTTTCTGCTGAAATTAATAAAACTCCGTTTCAAAATAGAGTCAACAGACGACAAAGAAAAGGACTGGGGGAACAAAAGCGCGATTCACATTTGTTCACATATTTTAGATACGAAGCTGCACTTACTTTGTTTAGCATTATCCGGCTGTTGAGATGTCCCCTCTGTCATTGGTCCCTTCGTCTGCTCTGCGGCATTTAAAATCTCCAAAGACCGACCACACGAAAAACAAAATCACGTTAAACGGGTTATATTTATGCCACAAAATGGGCAGAACGCCACTCTGTCCATCTTGGCTCACCAACACTCCCGTTCTACGTCCTGCGTCTTACTTGGCGTTGGGGCACTTTTCCCGGTTTATTTTGTCATTTGGATATTCCCTTTCCGGTTGTTTTGACATGCAGATATTCCCTTTCCGGTTGGTTTTGTCATTTGTAAATTTGTTTCGGGACTTGTAAAAGTGTTTTGTGTCTTGTAAATTTGTTTTCAAAAATGTAAATTTGTCTCGTGCTTTGTAAAAGGGTTTGCACCTCTCGGCCACCGTAAGTCTGTTGTCCAGGTGAACATTGAGGTATTTATCCTCCTCCACTTCTTCTCCCATGATGCTGTTTGATTTGTTCCTGGTCCTCCTAAAATCCACAATCTTCTCCTTTCACTTGTTGACACTTGAGATGAGATGATTGTCTCCACACCAGCCACAAAGAGGTCCAGCAGTCCTCTCTCCTCAGTCTCTGGTCCACCACAACTGCAGAGTCATCTGGGTGTTTCTGCAGATGTCAGGACTCTGACTGGTTCTGGAGGTCTAAGGTGTCCAAAGTGAAGATCAGTGGTCAGAGTCCAGTCCCCTGTGGTTCTCCAGAGCTGCTGACCACCTGCTCAGACACTCAACCATTCAGTCTCTCCAACTGTGGTCTGTTAGTCAGGTAGTCAGTGATCCAGGTGATGGTGGAGACATCCAGCCGTATCTTCTGGAGGTTCTTTGGTAGTAAAACAGCTGGAAGGTGTATAAATGGACTGGAGGAACTGAAGAACATGATCCTCACAGAGCTGCTGCTTTCTCCAGATGACTGTGGGTTCATTGAAGAAGGTCTATCTGTCTATCTGTTGTTGGTCCAGTGGGTACTGGAAGGTGCTTGTTATTCAGGTGGACCAGTAAAAGTCTCTCCAGGACTTTCATGATGTGGGATGTTAGAGTTACAGATCTGTTGTCATTAGGAGAAGATGGATGAGATGTTTTTGGTCCTGGAACAAGGCAGGATGTCTTCCACAGCTCTGGAACCTTCTCCTGGTTCAGGCTGATGTTGAAGAGCATTTTGGTTTAACTGAGTCAGATTTCACCAACATGGTGCCATGTAGAGCAATGAAACAGAAGTTTCAACCTGAGTCCTCAGAAAACCTGTGGGTGACATTACAGGCAGTTCGGCCAGTCCTTCTCATCGGGGGAATGGTTAAAGCGTTACCATGCAAAGAGGAAGCTGCATGTCAACTACTGGTCATCTGTGTGAAAGCCTGAAGAGGTGCAATGAAAGTCAGCTTTGATTATTGCGTGAATGGAGTTTTTCCAACCCCAACCCTTCTAATAGATCAATTTTATGGAAATGAGATCAGGATTCATGTTCAGAGTGTCCCAGTGTTTTCTGTCATCTCTTATTTCATCCTCTGATGTGTTCCAGGTAAGTCTCTCTGGCCTGCTGCTGTGTCTGCTGCCGTAATAACACTAACAACTTCTGAACAGTTCAGAGATCTCCATTCACAGATGCTACAAAGCACCCTAAAAACAGAACAATCTCCTTCATTTTTAATCACATTAATGCAGTTATTTTCTTTGAAATGTTTATTCCTTTTTTGCCTCTTTTAATGTGAAGCTGATGTAACTCAACAAAAGGCTTTGTTTAATCTGTCCTAATGATTTTCTGCCTTGAGGTTTTGAGCAGACGCCGCGGCAATTTGTAGCCTGTTTTATTTCTTTCTTATTTTCTTTTCGTCTTTCAAATGTGGAATCCAGTCTCATTTCAATGAGCCACTTGTATCAAGTAGTAGCATATGGTGCAAAGAGACATGTTTTGAAGACTTTGTCTTGTTTGTCATTGTAGTGTTCAATGCGAGCTCACTCGGTGAGGCTGATGGTTTCAAGGCTTCGTTCTCATTCAAAGGCACACCGGAACCACGCAGGTAGGCATCAAAGGGACATTTAACTTCATCACAGGTTGAATGCAGCATCAATTCATTAAAGAATGAAGGCACCAGTACCTCTGGTGGATATCTGTGGTCATGAACGTAAATTCTCCTTGGTAATAACCCCCTTCATGACAAAAGAAGCATGTTATACACACAACATAACTGGTGCACAGTGAGAGACTTTAAGACACCACTTATGTTGAGCTCCTTATATGCACAACACATGCAGGCTAGAATGAAAACCATTCCTCAGAAGCCCCTGCATCAAAATGTCCAATTCATGCCATTTAAAGTGTCCATGTCACTTCTGAAAACTCAAAATGAAAGTATAACAAACTTCTCAAACTTTGTATATGTCATCGACAGACCGTTGCAGTCAGAGGAAAATTCACTGGACAATCAAAGTTAATTTACAACAATGTAAAACAGCTGCAGAGAAATGGCTCCGCCCAAAATCACAACAGACAATAATAAAAAAAAACAGTTGCAGACACTCACAATGAAGAAAGCATTATAAGGAAAAAATGACAACAGAGACCAGAGTCCAGCTGTGTCATCATGTCTTTCTGAGAACAAGTTTCTCTCTTGTGCTTTGAGAGATGAGAAGCCCTTTGTGGGTCTATCTTCTAGTCGTGCATGAGGCAGAACTGTTCATTACACAACCTTTATTCATAGCGGCTGGCCTCAAACCCATTAGCCACCGTACGCTGCCGTCGTGACAGCTCAATGCGACATTGAAAGCATCTTGATACATTCAGCGTCTCATTTACATGGACGGAGCACCGATCAGGTGAGCGCCGGCGGCGGCGGCGGCGTGAGTTTGTTGTCTCTGTCATCCAGATCTGCAGCCCTCTGGGGAGCATGGCAGGGTTAGAGATGGATGGCA
Organism: Hirundichthys speculiger; assembly: GCA_018398805.1. NCBI lineage: Eukaryota > Metazoa > Chordata > Actinopteri > Beloniformes > Exocoetidae > Hirundichthys > Hirundichthys speculiger. The sequence goes on along the minus strand of JAGFBZ010002210.1, from coordinate 18,395 downwards.
GTGTAAAGAGAGAGAGAGATGGAGAAATGGTTTCCAGCTCTTCCTCCAACGAAAACACCACATCTCACGGTAACAGAAGAATTTTTCTGTCATTAATTCCTGGCCCTTGTTTGTGCCACACTACTCGTGTTGTTGGCCTATTTTCAGGCTCTGCTCTGTTCCCCGTTAAAAAGGCAAGAAACCACTTTCCAGTTACGGTTTAAGGAGCAGTCGGCGCTTGTATCAACAAATTGTTTATGAGACCAAAAGCGGGTTTTGTTCCCCGTTCTCCTGCAGCACATTAGAAGTGCTCAAAGTGCTGCGTTCACGGGTATTTTACATCAGGAGCGACTCCCAGTTCCCCGCAGTCCACAGGTTAGGGTAAACTGGAAACTGGGATTTCACGAGGAAACACACCTTCACCTGAGACATCTCTGAGGGGATTTTATCAATTCTGCGATATATATCGATATTTTATTTCCCCAGAGTATCGATTTTTCTGCCGCGGGTATCGATATTCTAAGCTCCCTTTAAAACCTCCCGTGTCCCGCACGGATGCTCTTCCTGCAAAGTGCCATTAAGAGCCATTAAGTCCTCCAGCCACTAGTGTCGCTGTAGAGCATTTCTAACCAGTTATCCAGAAGCTTCTTTCTCTTCCAGCTAGAGCTGAGCCAGTCAGGAGGATGGCGGCGAGTATAAACCCAGCGCCGGCGTGCTTAAAAGCAGATGTGTGGGAGCAGTTCGGGTTTAAAAAGAAAAAGGAAAGCGAAGATTTAGATGAAAGTATGGCGGTTTGCAAGCTATGTCACACAAACGTGAAGTACTCTGGAAATACCACCAACCAACCTGTGAGCCCACCTGAAATGTCACCACCCGGACAAGCTAATGCTAACTGAGAGCTAGCCCAGGAAGTTGAGGCGCGATCTGAAAGAAACCATGCTGGACAGTGACGGCGGTTGTTGCCACCAGTTTCCATCTACTTCACCTAGGTCGCAGAAAATTACAGAGTCCATTGCCTTCTTTATTTGTCAGGATTTCAGACCGTATTCAGGGGTGGAAAACTCCGGCTTTAAGGGGTGTGTATACTCTCGCGTTACTTTTGATTTATACTCAATTTTGAAGCCGGTCTGCGCTATGTTATTCCACACCACAACGCTAGAGGAACAATCACAAACTAGTTAAACTTACTAAACTTATCTCTTGTGTTTTTCCACTTCCTCACCGTCTCAGCCGTATCCAGACCCACATTCATCTCTATCTCCCTCCATGAATTACTAGAATATGTGCTGTCTTTGTAGTGAGGAGAACCAGAATCGTACAGATGTGGGTACTTCCTCATTTCTTTGATGACGCGCTCTTTTCTATGCGGATGTGGAATTGACCAATCAGAAGCCTCCTTTCTCTCCTCTCTGCGGCACTGTCTGCGGTCACCTACCTTTTAGTTCAATTAATTCAAACAAAGTAATTGAAACACTCACAAGATGTCACCAAAATCACTTTGTCCTGTTAAAATATTTCAGAAAATGATGTAAATGTAATTTAAAACGAATATCGATATATATCGTATCGTGAGCCGAGTATTGTGTATCATATCATATCGTGAGATTAGTGTATCACTACAGCCCTATTTCTCAGCGATGTCATCCACAGCGCTTTCTGTAGAGTGGCTATGAAGAGCATTTCTGGAGCTCTTCTTGGCTGCTGGGGACTGTCTTTTCTTTTAGCTGGTTAGTTTAAATTTAAACGACTGTCTCGTGTCTTTATTTGTGTCTCGTCTCTGTGTGGTTGCTCCAAATTCAAAATGACTCTTCCAGGCATAAAATGTCTTTAAATCGACTTTCTAGTAGACTTAAAAGTACTGACTTATAATTACTGAGCCTCTGTTTCCACCTCTGTACATTTCCCAAAGAAGCCTCCAAATTTGTTGGTAAGTTTCCATGAGTTTTATTTTCTTTTTTTGGCTGATCAACCAAGTTCAGCTCCTCCTGAAGTTAGAAAGAGCCCAACGTCATATTTATATACGGTTCATATAAAGCTTTGTTTATTGGATTGGTCTCAGGATTCACTTACTTTCTCTTTCTACACCGTCAGTGTTCAGTGGGCGTGTTTGTTCAGACCCAACATATAAGGCAAAGATCGGATCACATTTCAGTCCAAGGGATTGATCCTGTTCGGGGTCACCAGAGGGTCACGGTCCATCCAGCTGGATGGATCAGAGGAGCACAGGTGGACGAAAAGGAGACAGTTTCTGTTGTTTTCTTTCAAAAGCTGATGTCACGTCTGGAGACCGTAATAAAACGTTTGTGGAGTGAAGACCCAAACAAACAAAAACATTTCAATTTTAATTCAATTCAAGCTCCTATAATTACAACTGCATTAACTTAGCTCCTACAACTATGGCCATAACTATTAGCCCCTACACGCTAAAGTTTAGACTAACTGTAGGCTTTACTAAACAGAAATGTTTTCAATTTAGTTTTAAAGATGGAGGTGGTGTCAGCCTCCTGAACCCAAACTGGTAGCTGGTTCCAGAATAAAGGTGCCTGTTAGCAGAAGGCCCGTCCTCCAAATCTACTTTTAGATATTCTAGGAACGACGAGTAATCCTGCACTCTGAGAGCAGAGAGCTCTATTAGGAGCATAACATGCTATCAAGTCTTGTAAATAACGAGGAGCTAGGCCATTAAGGGATTTCATTTTTGATTTTTAAAGTGCAGACAGGCACATTATCTATCGATAAGTGAGCGGAGCATCTGCTTCAACGTAAAGAGGGATGTTTCACTGAAGCGCACGTGAATGAACATCCGTCACAGCACAGGATTCTGACTAATCACTGATTAAACACACTATCAGTTACCAGCTGAAGTTAACCGCAGGTTCACATTTCAGGACTCCTGCCAACAACAACGTGTTTAATGTCAGCCGGTAATAACTGGCTCTCCGGAGCCGATTATGGAGGTAACCATAGCGACGGAGAAAGAGAAAGGTTTGAGCAGCCGCATGAACAGAAGAGTGTTGGATCCTCCAGATAAGAGAGAGCGTCTGCATTAAAAAGAAGGATTAAAGTCTAAAAGGAGACTGAACGGATGCTGGCCGTGTGTTTGCAGAGCAGGATGACAGAAGCTCCTCCCACTCTTTACCAACCGCTACAGAGAAATGTTACATCAGACCAGCCATGTTGGAAACTTCTAGTTCTAATCCAGCTTCTGTTGGTGCACTTGAGCTGAGGTCTGGACTTGGACCAGGTCACTCCAAAACCTCCATCCTTTCCTCTTTCTGACGCAGATCTGCTGCCATGCACCGGGATTCGCCGTCTCGTTGCCTGATAGCAGCTAACACGAACATCACAGAGGCAGTAATCAGTAATTCACGAACTCTGACCTGCAGATCAAAGTCGCTCCGACTCGTTCTGTGATCTCCGACCGAATAAATCTGTTTCAGTCTGGACCAGAGCAGCAGCTCATCAGGAAACTGGGTCACGCCTGCTATCAAAAAGATGTGCATCACAACTCGGCGGCTAAATTTGGCTGCAGTTAATCTGAGCACAAAAAAAAAAAAAAACCAAGGAAAAAAGTTCTACCGCCTGCTTCTCAGAAGCCCCATCATGCATTTCTGTTCAGACGCACACGCCACAGTCATCAGGGCTTTGCTTCTGGAACAAAAGTGCACATCACAAAGCGCTTTGTGTGGCAAAGGCGTGCGCGACCCAGAACAGAGGATTTCTGCAGCGCGAGTGTAGGAAGCAGAACAGGGCTGAGCCATCTGAACTCCCTGAACCGCAGACAGGCGAGAAAATAACGAGGCGACCACTTCCTCTGATCTGGATCGGATCAGGGGATGCTGGTCTGATGCTGGTCAGCCGGATCTAAACTCAGACAAAACTGGATGTCACATGGAGAGAGTAAAACAAATAAAAACAAAACAGCCAGGATGATTCAAGAACTGGGAAAAACCTGATGGTGGCAGGACATGAAATATGAGTAGGGTTGGGCACCGAAGTAACAGCCTATGTGGTGAAAAGTTTCCTCCCCTTCTCAGTTTTTTTTAATGAAAAAATTCTACTCTTAGATAAGTCGCGATCTGTTGACCTACACATCAAAGAATCAGAATTGAGAATCGTTTTGAACAGGAATCGGTCCCTATTAACCACGAAAAATTAGGGATCACTGTATGTGTTTTCCCTTATGGAAAGGGCTTCTGCTGGTCCATGGACTGTTTCACTCAAGTATGTTTGTGTCTGTTGGTGACTAACATCCACCGTCACTTCCAGAAACTCACACAGAAACAGACTTTGTGGAAATGCTACACAGAACGAGGTGGCGGCGTCATGTAGCGAGACCGAGAGCGGCCCATTGACCCAACCACCGGCTGTGCTCATCTGTGCACGTGTGTGAGGGAAACAGTGACACCTTCATCATCCAGCAACTCTGTATGGCTCGTACAGTCAGAGACACAACAAAATAGAAAACAGGTTTCAAGAAAAGACATGGACAGAGGCAGCAAACACTTCAACTATCAGAGCATATTAAACGATGGCTGTAATTTCATTTGATGCGTATTCTTCAAACCCAGCTCCTGTGGGAAGCATCTTCTGTGTTGAGTTGCAGTCAGGGGTGTAGGGTCTCTGGTTCAAAGCCCACCTGCAGCTTTCAATTAGAGGCAGGAAGTGACTATTTCCTGTATGTTGGTGCAGAAGAAAGCTGCGGTGCCGACGACGGCTGCCGGTCCTGTTGGCACCGGCCGTTTGAGAGGAGCCAGCTTTCTATTTAGGACGGACCCGGATGTAATAAAACCCAGCTGTGCTGTTTTCTGGCTTTGAGATTACAAAGAAGTGTGGATGAACGATCAGTGGAGGCAGCAGCATCACAGATCCCCATCTTTGCTCCTTCAGAACTTCACAGATCCCCATCTTTGCTCCTTCAGAACTTCATGGATGCTGCTCTTGTACCAAGTCGTCAATATATTCACCTCTTCACTTGATCTAAATTGCCCCACATTTTTTTTTCTGAAGTATGTTGCGGGCCTGAAATGCAAAAAAGATATGATGCAAATGAATTAAAGAAAAGCAGCTGATGAGGAAAACATCATTTATGGCTGCATTCTCTGAAAAGCTGCATGTTTCTTGTGATGTCAGCTTTCTTCTGATTTGGGATGATAAGTTTGTCCTGCAACCACTCAGTACTACAGAGCTGTTTCCTTGAGTCAGCCTGTTTTATCCTGATATCAGCAAACCAAACTGTTGCCCTCCACATTTCCCAGGGATCCGTGCTGCAGCCTGCAGGATGAATAAAACCAAATACATACTCTGTAACTTCATGGACCTGCGTACTCGCTGCTCAGCCTATTAGCTCGTAAAGCTGGATGAAGCGATTCCTGCAGACCCACATCAATTTCGGTGCCTGTTAGCGTTAACAGTTGCTGCGCAATCACATCTCAGCGCTTTGAAACCGTTCATCCTTTCAAGTGATTCTGCTTCATGTGGTTTAACAGGGATGCAGCGCGGTGGAACGTGCTCGAGCGCCTGTTCATCGAGCCTTTTTCTATGTCTTCGTTTCGATGAAACAGCCTCGGAGGTGAAAACGATTTGACGTGTTTGCATTCTGCTCGAATGTTGATCCCAGTCCAGTCATGCTAGTCTCTTAATCCTGTGATCTGTGCCTAAAAACAAAAATCATCTGATCATGATCACAGATGAACAATGAAATGTTTTCACTGTACCATTATTATTTCAACAAAACTTAATAAAAAAGAATAAAACATTTAAAAATCAGTTGGGCAACACTAAGTGCCCCCCCTGATTTAACAGATCCAGCTGTGGCAGCAATAAGTTATAGCAGTGGTTTCCTGTATGACTTTATCAGTCTCTCACATGGTTCTTGAGGATATTTGGTCCATTGGTCTGGATCTGACCTAGAGATCTGGATCAAAGGACCAAAGACGTGGAGGATCGTTAGTCCATTGGTCTGGATCTGACCTGGAGATCTGGACCAAAGGACCGATGGACCAAAGACGTGGAGGATCATTAGTCCATTGGTCTGGATCTGATCTGGAGATCTGGACCAAAGGAGCAAAGATGTGGAGGATCGTTAGTCTATTGATCTGGATCTGACCTGGAGATCTGGACCAAAGGACCAAACACGTGGAGGATCGTTAGTCCATTGGTCTGGATCTGACCTGGAGATCTGGACCAAAAATGGACCAAAGACGTGGAGGATCATTAGTCCATTGGTCTGGATCTGACCTGGAGATCTGGACCAAAGGACCAAAGACGTGGAGGATCGTTAGTCCATTGGTCTGGATCTGACCTGGAGATCTGGACCAAAGGACCAAAGACGTGGAGGATCGTTAGTCCATTGGTCTGGATCTGACCTGGAGATCTGGACCAAAGGACCAAAGATGTGGAGGATCATTAGTCCATTGGTCTGGATCTGATCTGGAGATCTGGACCAAAGGACCAAAGACGTGGAGGATCATTAGTTCATTGGTCTGGATCTGACCTGGAGATCTTGACCAAAGGACCAAAGATGTGGAGGATCGTTAGTCCATTGGTCTGGATCTGATCTGGAGATCTGGACCAAAGGACCAATGGACCAAAGATCTGGAGGATCATTAGTCCATTGGTCTGGATCTGACCTGGAGATCTGGACCAAAGGAACAAAGATGTGGAGGATCGTTAGTCCATTGGTCTGGATCTGACCTGGAGATCTGGACCAAAGGACCAAAGACGTGGAGGATCGTTAGTCCATTGGTCTGGATCTGACCTGGAGATCTGGACCAAATGGACCAAAGACGTGGAGGATCATTAGTCCATTGGTCTGGATCTGATCTGGAGATCTGGACCAAAGGACCAAAGATGTGGAGGATCGTTAGTCCATTGGTCTGGATCTGACCTGGAGATCTGGACCAAAGGACCAATGGACCAAGATCTGGAGGATCATTAGTCCATTGGTCTGGATCTGACCTGGAGATCTGGACCAAAGGACCAAAGATGTGGAGGATCATTAGTCCATTGGTCTGGATCTGACCTGGAGATCTGGACCAAAGGACCAAAGACGTGGAGGATCGTTAGTCCATTGGTCTGGATCTGATCTGGAGATCTGGACCAAAGGACCAAAGATGTGGAGGATCATTAGTCCATTGGTCTGGATCTGACCTGGAGATCTGGACCAAAGGACCAAAGATGTGGAGGATCGTTAGTCCATTGGTCTGGATCTGATCTGGAGATCTGGACCAAAGGACCAAAGATGTGGAGGATCATTAGTCCATTGGTCTGGATCTGACCTGGAGATCTGGACCAAAGGACCAAAGACGTGGAGGATCATTAGTCCATTGGTCTGGATCTGATCTGGAGATCTGGACCAAAGGACCAAAGATGTGGAGGATCATTAGTCCATTGGTCTGGATCTGACCTGGAGATCTGGACCAAAGGACCAAAGACGTGGAGGATCATTAGTCCATTGGTCTGGATCTGATCTGGAGATCTGGACCAAAGGACCAAAGATGTGGAGGATCATTAGTCCATTGGTCTGGATCTGACCTGGAGATCTGGACCAAAGGACCAAAGATGTGGAGGATCATTAGTCCATTGGTCTGGATCTGACCTGGAGATCTGGACCAAAGGACCAAAGATGTGGAGGATCATTAGTCCATTGGTCTGGATCTGACCTGGAGATCTGGACCAAAGGACCAAAGACGTGGAGGATCATTAGTCCATTGGTCTGGATCTGACCTGGAGATCTGGACCAAAGGACCAAAGATGTGGAGGATCATTAGTCCATTGGTCTGGATCTGATCTGGAGATCTGGACCAAAGGACCAAAGATGTGGAGGATCATTAGTCCATTGGTCTGGATCTGATCTGGAGATCTGGACCAAAGGACCAAAGACGTGGAGGATCGTTAGTCCATTGGTCTGGATCTGATCTGGAGATCTGGACCAAAGGACCAATGAACCAAAGATGCGGAGCATCATTAATCCATTGGTCTGGATCTGACCTGGAGATCTGGACCAAAGGACCAAAGATGCGGAGGATCATTAGTCCATTGGTCTGGATCTGACCTGGAGATATGGACCAAAGGACCAAAGACGTGGATGATCATTAGTCCACTGGTCTGGTTCTGATCTGGAGATCTGGACCAAAGGACCAAAGACGTGGAGGATCGTTAGTCCACTGGTCTGGATCTGATCTGGAGATCTGGACCAAAGGACCAAAGACGTGGAGGATCATTAGTTCATTGGTCTGGATCTGACCTGGAGATCTGGACCAAAGGACCAAAGATGTGGAGGATCATTAGTCCATTGGTCTGGATCTGATCTGGAGATCTGGACCAAAGGACCAAAGATGTGGAGGATCATTAGTCCATTGGTCTGGATCTGACCTGGAGATCTGGACCAAAGGACCAAAGACGTGGAGGATCATTAGTCCATTGGTCTGGATATGACCTGGAGATCTGGACCAAAGGACCAAAGACGTGGAGGATCATTAGTCCATTGGTCTGGATCTGACCTGGAGATCTGGACCAAAGGACCAAAGATGTGGAGGATCATTAGTCCATTGGTCTGGATCTGACCTGGAGATCTGGACCAAAGGACCAAAGACGTGGAGGATCGTTAGTCCATTGGTCTGGATCTGATCTGGAGATCTGGACCAAAGGACCAAAGATGTGGAGGATCATTAGTCCATTGGTCTGGATCTGACCTGGAGATCTGGACCAAAGGACCAAAGATGTGGAGGATCATTAGTCCATTGGTCTGGATCTGATCTGGAGATCTGGACCAAAGGACCAATGGACCAAAGATCTGGAGGATCATTAGTCCATTGGTCTGGATCTGACCTGGAGATCTGGACCAAAGGACCAAAGACGTGGAGGATCATTAGTCCATTGGTCTGGATCTGATCTGGAGATCTGGACCAAAGGACCAAAGACGTGGAGGATCGTTAGTCCATTGGTCTGGATCTGATCTGGAGATCTGGACCAAGGACCAAATGGACCAAAGATGTGGAGGATCATTAGTCCATTGGTCTGGATCTGACCTGGAGATCTGGACCAAAGGACCAAAGACGTGGAGGATCGTTAGTCCATTGGTCTGGATCTGATCTGGAGATCTGGACCAAAGGACCAAAGATGTGGAGGATCATTAGTCCATTGGTCTGGATCTGACCTGGAGATCTGGACCAAAGGACCAAAGACGTGGAGGATCGTTAGTCCATTGGTCTGGATCTGATCTGGAGATCTGGACCAAAGGACCAAAGACGTGGAGGATCATTAGTCCATTGGTCTGGATCTGATCTGGAGATCTGGACCAAAGGACCAATGGACCAAAGACGTGGAGGATCATTAGTCCATTGGTCTGGATCTGACCTGGAGATCTGGACCAAAGGACCAAAGATGTGGAGGATCATTAGTCCATTGGTCTGGATCTGACCTGGAGATCTGGACCAAAGGACCAAAGACGTGGAGGATCGTTAGTCCATTGGTCTGGATCTGATCTGGAGATCTGGACCAAAGGACGAATGGACCAAAGATGTGGAGGATCATTAGTCCATTGGTCTGGATCTGACCTGGAGATCTGGACCAAAGGACCAAAGACGTGGAGGATCGTTAGTCCATTGGTCTGGATCTGATCTGGAGATCTGGACCAAAGGACCAATGGACCAAAGATCTGGAGGATCATTAGTCCATTGGTCTGGATCTGACCTGGAGATCTGGACCAAAGGACCAAAGATGTGGAGGATCGTTAGTCCATTGGTCTGGATCTGATCTGGAGATCTGGACCAAAGGACCAAAGATGTGGAGGATCATTAGTCCATTGGTCTGGATCTGACCTGGAGATCTGGACCAAAGGACCAAAGACGTGGAGGATCATTAGTCCATTGGTCTGGATCTGACCTGGAGATCTGGACCAAAGGACCAAAGACGTGGAGGATCGTTAGTCCATTGGTCTGGATCTGATCTGGAGATCTGGACCAAAGGACCAAAGACCAAAGATGTGGAGGATCATTAGTCCATTGGTCTGGATCTGACCTGGAGATCTGGACCAAAGGACCAAAGATGTGGAGGATCATTAGTCCATTGGTCTGGATCTGATCTGGAGATCTGGACCAAAGGACCAAAGACGTGGAGGATCGTTAGTCCATTGGTCTGGATCTGATCTGGAGATCTGGACCAAAGGACCAATGGAAAGATCGTGGAGGATCGTTAGTCCATTGGTCTGGATCTGATCTGGAGATCTGGACCAAAGGACCAAAGATGTGGAGGATCATTAGTCCATTGGTCTGGATCTGACCTGGAGATCTGGACCAAAGGACCAAAGACGTGGAGGATCGTTAGTCCATTGGTCTGGATCTGATCTGGAGATCTGGACCAAAGGAAAGGACCAAAGATGTGGAGGATCGTTAGTCCATTGGTCTGGATCTGATCTGGAGATCTGGACCAAAGGACCAAAGACGTGGAGGATCGTTAGTCCATTGGTCTGGATCTGATCTGGAGATCTGGACCAAAGGGAAGGACCAAAGATGTGGAGGATCATTAGTCCATTGGTCTGGATCTGACCTGGAGATCTGGACCAAAGGACCAAAGACGTGGAGGATCGTTAGTCCATTGGTCTGGATCTGATCTGGAGATCTGGACCAAAGGACCAAAGACGTGGAGGATCATTAGTCCATTGGTCTGGATCTGATCTGGAGATCTGGACCAAAGGACCAAAGACGTGGAGGATCGTTAGTCCATTGGTCTGGATCTGATCTGGAGATCTGGACCAAAGGACCAAAGACGTGGAGGATCATTAGTCCATTGGTCTGGATCTGATCTGGAGATCTGGACCAAAGGACCAAAGGACCAAAGACGTGGAGGATCATTAGTCCATTGGTCTGGATCTGACCTGGAGATCTGGACCAAAGGACCAAAGACGTGGAGGATCGTTAGTCCATTGGTCTGGATCTGATCTGGAGATCTGGACCAAAGGACCAATGGACCAAAGATGTGGAGGATCATTAGTCCATTGGTCTGGATCTGACCTGGAGATCTGGACCAAAGGACCAAAGACGTGGAGGATCATTAGTCCATTGGTCTGGATCTGATCTGGAGATCTGGACCAAAGGACCAAAGACGTGGAGGATCGTTAGTCCATTGGTCTGGATCTGATCTGGAGATCTGGACCAAAGGACCAAAGACGTGGAGGATCATTAGTCCATTGGTCTGGATCTGACCTGGAGATCTGGACCAAAGGACCAAAGACGTGGAGGATCGTTAGTCCATTGGTCTGGATCTGATCTGGAGATCTGGACCAAAGGACCAAAGACGTGGAGGATCATTAGTCCATTGGTCTGGATCTGACCTGGAGATCTGGACCAAAGGACCAAAGATGTGGAGGATCATTAGTCCATTGGTCTGGATCTGACCTGGAGATCTGGACCAAAGGACCAAAGATGTGGAGGATCATTAGTCCATTGGTCTGGATCTGACCTGGAGATCTGGACCAAAGGACCAAAGACGTGGAGGATCGTTAGTCCATTGGTCTGGATCTGATCTGGAGATCTGGACCAAAGGACCAATGGACCAAAGATCTGGAGGATCATTAGTCCATTGGTCTGGATCTGACCTGGAGATCTGGACCAAAGGACCAAAGATGTGGAGGATCATTAGTCCATTGGTCTGGATCTGACCTGGAGATCTGGACCAAAGGACCAAAGACGTGGAGGATCGTTAGTCCATTGGTCTGGATCTGATCTGGAGATCTGACCAAAGGGAATGGACCAAAGATGTGGAGGATCATTAGTCCATTGGTCTGGATCTGACCTGGAGATCTGGATGGACCAAAGGACCAAAGACGTGGAGGATCGTTAGTCCATTGGTCTGGATCTGATCTGGAGATCTGAACCGAAGGATGAATGGACCAAAGATGTGGAGGATCATTAGTCCATTGGTCTGGATCTGACCTGGAGATCTGGACCAAAGGACCAAAGACGTGGAGGATCGTTAGTCCATTGGTCTGGATCTGATCTGGAGATCTGGACCAAAGGACCAAAGACGTGGAGGATCATTAGTCCATTGGTCTGGATCTGATCTGGAGATCTGGACCAAAGGACCAAAGATGTGGAGGATCATTAGTCCACTGGTCTGGTTCTGATCTGGAGATCTGGAGATCTGGACCAAAGGACCAAAGACGTGGAGGATCGTTAGTCCATTGGTCTGGATCTGATCTGGAGATCTGAACCAAAGGACGAATGGACCAAAGACGTGGAGGATCATTAGTCATTGGTCTGGATCTGACCTGGAGATCTGGACCAAAGGACCAAAGATGTGGAGGATCGTTAGTCCATTGGTCTGGATCTGATTTGGAGATCTGGACCAAAGGACCGAATGGACCAAAGATGTGGAGGATCATTAGTCCATTGGTCTGGATCTGACCTGGAGATCTGGACCAAAGGACCAAAGACGTGGAGGATCATTAGTCCATTGGTCTGGATCTGATCTGGAGATCTGGACTGGACCAAAGGACCAAAGATGTGGAGGATCATTAGTCCATTGGTCTGGATCTGATCTGGAGAGATCTGGACCAAAGGACCAAAGATGTGGAGGATCATTAGTCCATTGGTCTGGATCTGACCTGGAGATCTGGACCAAAGGACCAAAGACGTGGAGGATCGTTAGTCCACTGGTCTGGATCTGATCTGGAGATCTGGACCAAAGGACCAAAGACGTGGAGGATCGTTAGTCCATTGGTCTGGATCTGATCTGGAGATCTGGACCAAAGGACCAATGGACCAAAGATCTGGAGGATCATTAGTCCATTGGTCTGGATCTGACCTGGAGATCTGGACCAAAGGACCAAAGATGTGGAGGATCATTAGTCCATTGGTCTGGATCTGACCTGGAGATCTGGACCAAAGGACCAAAGACGTGGAGGATCGTTAGTCCATTGGTCTGGATCTGATCTGGAGATCTGGACCAAAGGACCAAAGGACCAAAGATCTGGAGGATCATTAGTCCATTGGTCTGGATCTGACCTGGAGATCTGGACCAAAGGACCAAAGATGTGGAGGATCATTAGTCCATTGGTCTGGATCTGACCTGGAGATCTGGACCAAAGGACCAAAGACGTGGAGGATCGTTAGTCCATTGGTCTGGATCTGACTCTGGAGATCTGGACCAACCAGGAAATGGACCAAAGATGTGGAGGATCATTAGTCCATTGGTCTGGATCTGACTGATCTGGAGATCTGGACCAAAGGACCAAGGACCAAAGATCTGGATCTTGGAGGATCTGAGGGACCATTCGGACCAAACCAAGTGGAGGATCATTAGTCCATTGGTCTGGATCTGACCTGGAGATCTGGACCAAAGGACCAAAGACGTGGAGGATCGTTAGTCCATTGGTCTGGATCTGATCTGGAGATCTGGACCAAAGGACCAATGGACCAAAGATGTGGAGGATCATTAGTCCATTGGTCTGGATCTGACCTGGAGATCTGGACCAAAGGACCAAAGACGTGGAGGATCGTTAGTCCATTGGTCTGGATCTGATCTGGAGATCTGGACCAAAGGACCAAAGACGTGGAGGATCGTTAGTCCATTGGTCTGGATCTGATCTGGAGATCTGGACCAAAGGACCAAAGACGTGGAGGTTCGTTAGTCCATTGGTCTGGATCTGATCTGGAGATCTGGAAAAAAAAGGACCAAAGACGTGGAGGATCGTTAGTCCATTGGTCTGGATCTGATCTGGAGATCTGAACCAAAGGACGAATGGACCAAAGACGTGGAGGATCATTAGTCCATTGGTCTGGATCTGACCTGGAGATCTGGACCAAAGGATCAAAGACGTGGAGGATCGTTAGTCCATTGGTCTGGATCTGATCTGGAGATCTGGACCAAAGGACCAAAGATGTGGAGGAACATTAGTCCATTGGTCTGGATCTGACCTGGAGATCTGGACCAAAGGACCAAAGATGTGGAGGATCATTAGTCCATTGGTCTGGATCTGACCTGGAGATCTGGACCAAAGGACCAAAGATGTGGAGGATCATTAGTCCATTGGTCTGGATCTGATCTGGAGATCTGGACCAAAGGACCAAAGATGTGGAGGATCATTAGTCCATTGGTCTGGATCTGACCTGGAGATCTGGACCAAAGGACCAAAGACGTGGAGGATCGTTAGTCCATTGGTCTGGATCTGATCTGGAGATCTGGACCAAAGGACCAAAGACGTGGAGGATCGTTAGTCCATTGGTCTGGATCTGATGATCTGGAGATCTGGACCAAAGGACCAATGGACCAAAGATGTGGGAGGATCATTAGTCCATTGGTCTGGATCTGACCTGGAGATCTGGACCAAAGGACCAAAGACGTGGAGGATCATTAGTCCATTGGTCTGGATCTGACCTGGAGATCTGGACCAAAGGACCAAAGACGTGGAGGATCGTTAGTCCATTGGTCTGGATCTGATCTGGAGATCTGGACCAAAGGACCAAAGACGTGGAGGATCGTTAGTCCATTGGTCTGGATCTGACCTGGAGATCTGGACCAAAGGACCAAAGATGTGGAGGATCGTTAGTCCATTGGTCTGGATCTGATCTGGAGATCTGGACCAAAGGACCAATGGACCAAAGATCTGGAGGATCATTAGTCCATTGGTCTGGATCTGACCTGGAGATCTGGACCAAAGGACCAAAGATGTGGAGGATCATTAGTCATTGGTCTGATCTGATCTGGAAAGGACCAAAGGTGGAGGATCGTTAGTCCATTGGTCTGGATCTGATCTGGAGATCTGGACCAAAGGACCAAAGATGTGGAGGATCATTAGTCCATTGGTCTGGATCTGACCTGGAGATCTGGACCAAAGGACCAAAGACGTGGAGGATCGTTAGTCCATTGGATCTGACCTGGAGATCTGGACCAAAGGACCAAAGATGTGGAGGATCGTTAGTCCATTGGTCTGGATCTGATCTGGAGATCTGGACCAAAGGACCAAAGATGTGGAGGATCATTAGTCCATTGGTCTGGATCTGACCTGGAGATCTGGACCAAAGGACCAAAGATGTGGAGGATCGTTAGTCCATTGGTCTGGATCTGATCTGGAGATCTGGACCAAAGGGACCAAAGACGTGGAGGATCATTAGTCCATTGGTCTGGATCTGACCTGGAGATCTGGACCAAAGGACCAAAGACGTGGAGGATCGTTAGTCCATTGGTCTGGATCTGATCTGGAGATCTGACCAAAGGACCAAATGGACCAAAGATCTGGAGGATCATTAGTCCATTGGTCTGGATTGACCTGGAGATCTGGACCAAAGGACCAAAGATGTGGAGGATCATTAGTCCATTGGTCTGGATCTGACCTGGAGATCTGGACCAAAGGACCAAAGATGTGGAGGATCGTTAGTCCATTGGTCTGGATCTGACCTGGAGATCTGGACCAAAGGACCAAAGAGATGTGGAGGATCATTAGTCCATTGGTCTGGATCTGACCTGGAGATCTGGACCAAAGGACCAAAGATGTGGAGGATAGTTAGTCCAATGGTCTGGATCTGATCTGGAGATCTGGATGAAGGGACCAAAGATGTGGAGGATCATTAGTCTATTGGTCTGGATCTGACCTGGAGATCTGGACCAAAGGACCAAAGATGTGGAGGATCATTAGTCCATTGGTCTGGATCTGATCTGGAGATCTGGACCAAAGGACCAAAGACGTGGAGGATCATTAGTCCATTGGTCTGGATCTGACCTGGAGATCTGGACCAAAGGACCAAAGACGTGGAGGATCGTTAGTCCATTGGTCTGGATCTGATCTGGAGATCTGGACCAAAGGACCAAAGATGTGGAGGATCATTAGTCCATTGGTCTGGATCTGATCTGGAGATCTGGACCAAAGGACCAAAGACGTGGAGGATCGTTAGTCCATTGGTCTGGATCTGATCTGGAGATCTGGACCAAAGGACCAAAGATGTGGAGGATCATTAGTCCATTGGTCTGGATCTGACCTGGAGATCTGGACCAAAGGACCAAAGACGTGGAGGATCGTTAGTCCATTGGTCTGGATCTGATCTGGAGATCTGGACCAAAGGACCAAAGATGTGGAGGATCATTAGTCCATTGGTCTGGATCTGACCTGGAGATCTGGACCAAAGGACCAAAGATGTGGAGGATCGTTAGTCCATTGGTCTGGATCTGATCTGGAGATCTGGAGCAAAGGACCAAAGATGTGGAGGATCGTTAGTCCATTGGTCTGGATCTGATCTGGAGATCTGGAGCAAAGGACCAAAGATGTGGAGGATCATTAGTCCATTGGTCTGGATCTGACCTGGAGATCTGGACCAAAGGACCAAAGACGTGGAGGATCGTTAGTCCACTGGTCTGGATCTGATCTGGAGATCTGGACCAAAGGACCAAAGACGTGGAGGATCATTAGTTCATTGGTCTGGATCTGACCTGGAGATCTGGACCAAAGGACCAAAGATGTGGAGGATCGTTAGTCCATTGGTCTGGATCTGATCTGGAGATCTGGACCAAAGGACCAATGGACCAAAGATCTGGAGGATCATTAGTCCATTGGTCTGGATCTGACCTGGAGATCTGGACCAAAGGAACAAAGATGTGGAGGATCATTAGTCCATTGGTCTGGATCTGACCTGGAGATCTGGACCAAAGGACCAAAGATGTGGAGGATCATTAGTCCATTGGTCTGGATCTGACCTGGAGATCTGGACCAAAGGACCAAAGACGTGGAGGATCATTAGTCCATTGGTCTGGATCTGATCTGGAGATCTGGACCAAAGGACCAAAGATGTGGAGGATCGTTAGTCCATTGGTCTGGATCTGATCTGGAGATCTGGACCAAAGGGACCAAAGATGTGGAGGATCATTAGTCCATTGGTCTGGATCTGACCTGGAGATCTGGACCAAAGGACCGAAAGACGTGGAGGATCATTAGTCCATTGGTCTGGATCTGATCTGGAGATCTGGACCAAAGGACCGATGGACCAAAGATCTGGAGGATCATTAGTCCATTGGTCTGGATCTGACCTGGAGATCTGGACCAAAGGACCAAAGATGTGGAGGATCGTTAGTCCATTGGTCTGGATCTGATCTGGAGATCTGGACCAAAGGACCAAAGATGTGGAGGATCATTAGTCCATTGGTCTGGATCTGACCTGGAGATCTGGACCAAAGGACCAAAGACGTGGAGGATCGTTAGTCCATTGGTCTGGATCTGATCTGGAGATCTGGACCAAAGGACCAAAGACGTGGAGGATCGTTAGTCCATTGGTCTGGATCTGATCTGGAGATCTGGACCAAAGGACCAAAGACGTGGAGGATCGTTAGTCCATTGGTCTGGATCTGATCTGGAGATCTGGACCAAAGGACCAAAGATGTGGAGGATCATTAGTCCATTGGTCTGGATCTGACCTGGAGATCTGGACCAAAGGACCAAAGACGTGGAGGATCGTTAGTCCATTGGTCTGGATCTGATCTGGAGATCTGGACCAAAGGACCAAAGACGTGGAGGATCATTAGTCCATTGGTCTGGATCTGATCTGGAGATCTGGACCAAAGGACCAATGGACCAAAGATCTGGAGGATCATTAGTCCATTGGTCTGGATCTGACCTGGAGATCTGGACCAAAGGACCAAAGATGTGGAGGATCATTAGTCCATTGGTCTGGGATCTGGAGATCTGGACCAAAGGACCAAAGATGTGGAGGATCATTAGTCCATTGGTCTGGATCTGACCTGGAGATCTGGACCAAAGGACCAAAGACGTGGAGGATCGTTAGTCCATTGGTCTGGATCTGATCTGGAGATCTGGACCAAAGGACCAAAGATGTGGAGGATCATTAGTCCATTGGTCTGGATCTGACCTGGAGATCTGGACCAAAGGACCAAAGATGTGGAGGATCATTAGTCCATTGGTCTGGATCTGACCTGGAGATCTGGACCAAAGGACCAAAGATGTGGAGGATCGTTAGTCCATTGGTCTGGATCTGATCTGGAGATCTGGACCAAAGGACCAAAGACGTGGAGGATCGTTAGTCCATTGGTCTGGATCTGATCTGGAGATCTGGACCAAAGGATGAATGGACCAAAGATGTGGAGGATCATTAGTCCATTGGTCTGGATCTGACCTGGAGATCTGGACCAAAGGACCAAAGACGTGGAGGATCGTTAGTCCATTGGTCTGGATCTGATCTGGAGATCTGGACCAAAGGACCAAAGACGTGGAGGATCGTTAGTCCATTGGTCTGGATCTGACCTGGAGATCTGGACCAAAGGACCAAAGACGTGGAGGATCGTTAGTCCATTGGTCTGGATCTGATCTGGAGATCTGGACCAAAGGACCAAAGATGTGGAGGATCATTAGTCCATTGGTCTGGATCTGACCTGGAGATCTGGACCAAAGGACCAAAGACGTGGAGGATCGT
>JAGFBZ010002209.1:0-80709 GCA_018398805.1 Hirundichthys speculiger | reverse complement strand
CCCCCCCCCCGGTTCTGCCCTTTTTTTTTTTTCCCCCCGTCTTGTGCCGAACTCCTCCAGCGGCCGATGGGCATCGGTACAGGTTCATCCGACGGACGGCCGCATCCCATTCCAATTGCATTTCCGCTCGCTGAGACAAATTTAGCTGAAATGGAAAAGGCGCTAATCTGAGCGAACGACACATTTACAACACCCCGAGGAAAGAAAGGAGGGAAAAAATAAAAAAAAAAACGTTTTTTTTTTTTAGATGACACGGCTGCCCTGCCTGTCTCTGACGAGAAGACAGTAAATTAATTAAGATAATAAATTGCACATGTCGCATTTGTCATCTTTTCAATCTCTACTTAATGAGCTGGAACAGGTGCAGGGGGCGGGTTCGTAAGTAAAACTCGCGCCGGCTAAAGATGATGCACTTTAAAAAAAAAAAAAAAAAAGGGGGAACGCTCCAAAAAAAAAAAAAAAAAGAAGAAGTGTGATAGTGGATGCTGACTGATATTTAATATATGTCATGTATACATTCATGCTTCCCGGCCCCCGTGTGGAAACACAGACGGCAGCGAATGCAAATGAGCCCGAGAGGAAGAAGAAGCGAGAGACTCAGAAGTCTGCATATCTGATAGGAAAGCGCCCTGATTAGAATTTTCTCATGCCACAATTTACAAATTAAAATGAATTAGATCTTCTCTGCCCTGACCTCCATTAAACCAGTTCTTTGTTGATGAGCCATGATAGCATCTGCTATTGATTGGAGGAGAATCAGTATGGCCGATGCCTCCTCTTCACGAGGAGGTCATCCAAAGCAATTTAGGCATATTGAGAGATTGATCAGGGCTAGCGAGCTGCCACTTGGGCCCACTCAAAGCATAAAAAGTGTGAGGTGCGATGCAGCCACTCCCCGCTACTCTGTTGGGGGAAAGAGTCTCAAATCTAAATGCTAATGGTTTCTTTAAGAGCCTCGCTGCCCTTTAACCACTACAGTCAAACGTGAGGGATGGCTCTCAGCGTTTCGACAGCTCCGTCTCGTCCCGACCCCTCCTCCAACGACACCGACAGCACCAAACCATTCTTTGGATTCGGCGGTGAAAAGCAGGAAAATAACAGTGCAGCAGAAGGGTAATACAATGGGCCGGTGTTTGATGCATCACCGGGCTGCCCGACGCCAGCCTCCGCCTCGACAATAGCGGGCCCTGACAGGAATATTACTCTTAGCGCCGCCTCCGACTTAAAGAAGAAAAAATAAACAAGAATCACAATAAAAGGCCCTGAAATGGCGAGTTTATCGGCAATTAAAAGAAGAAAAAAATCCTTTAGAGTACAAGTCCACATGCCCAAGCGCGCAGAAGTAAGGTTTAATTATCGCTGCTGAGGACAAACGGACGCAGGTCCTCGTTAGGGTTGGGCATCGTTTGGATTTTAACGATTCTGATTCCGATTCTGTTTCGATTCCTGTTCAAAACGATTCGGACGCACCGCTTTCAACAACCCAAGTACAGAGCCGACAAAAACACAACCTCCTTGGCGAAGGTAAAAATTGTTTGTTTACCTGGGTTGCTGGGTTACGCTTATACAGACAAGGGGCCTCCTATGGTATCCCTCCAATGGGATACCAGGAAGATGCTAGCCGATAGCCAATGGCAGAGCAGCTACAAGTATGTTTACGTTCAGTAAACTCTGGGAGCTGCGAGTAGCAGCGCTACTGTATTTTTGCCTTTCGTATCCTGAAATTTCTTTCGTAACTAGAGGCAATATTTTCCCTTTGAGGCGTTTCGTAACCTGAAAACTTCGTATGTAGAAACATTCGTAAGTAGAGGTACCACTGTAGATGAGAAGGCAAGAGTTTCTGGATGAAGACGGACTCTGTTGCAGTCGAAGAAGCGACGGGAGCAACGCAGTGAATTAAATACGCTACACTCGTTTATTTTTGTGATGCCATGCAGGTGAAGGTGTTTTGCCATATTAGTCGTGCTCCCTACTTTGGCAGTAACATCCTTCCTGCAGGTGTTTCACTGCACCAGGTAGCCGTCATTTCCCAGACTGAAATGCAGCTAAACTCGAGAGCGGCGTCTCTTGGGATCCATGTTGTGGCGAGTGAAGTCCCGTCGGTGACGGACGTGACGTCGCCACTAGCGCGGAGTTGAGTACGCCGGGCGGAGTAACATCAACAAACTAGTGCAGTAAATCAAAACAAAACCAAACAAACAAAAAAAAATTAGCACGGACATTTAGGAACTGAAAAAAGGAATCGAAATTCAAAAAAATCTTCTAAACGATTCCAGAACCGGACGTTAGGAACCGATTCCTACTTGGAATCGTTTTTCGGTGCCCAACCCTAATCCTCGTCATACGGTCCACTTCCGTGACCAGCGGTCCGGTTAAACTGTACACGAAAACCAGGCCCGTGCACACAAAATCAACAGGACGGCTTTAGAGCATTTCTGCCTAGAACCACCAATGACGAGCCTCTCCCCCTCTGATTGGTCCATACAGCTAACTTCACGTGAAGACAAAAGACTTTTCAGTCAAGTAGAATCAGGAAGTTGCTTAATCATGCTAACGATGGGAGCAGCAGCAAAAACAATAAAGCCATAAATCATTGTGTCACTGGTGCAACTATTGCATTGACCAAAATACCGCTGCATAATGCAAAAAACTACCCCCATTACAGTGATCAAAATCCGCGAACTGGAGCCGGCGCCCCCTGAGCCTCAATAATGTGTTTAAAATATGTTTAAAAACCGCAAAAAAGTAGCAAGGACACTGCAGCGAAACAAGACAAAGGGTCTTTCTGTTACCTTCTTTCATCTAACCTCGTTTTTATTCTGCCGTCCCACGACACACACACTCCATTACCCATAAGGCCACACCATTACCCATAAGGCCACCTTCTTAAAGGGGCCAGGCTGGCTCACAACATTTCTTTGCTGCAAGAGAACGCGCACAACACCCTGCGATGTTTGCGCAATTTTTTTCTTGATTTTTTTTTTCTGAAAAAAATCCGCGAATAACTAAAACCGCGGAACTTAAAGCGTGAATTGGCGAGGGATCATTGTACTCCACGACGCACAGTCCTATTAACTGTGAGAGTTATGTGGATAATAATATTTGCAGAAGAACTTCTGATATTCCTAAATTTCATCAGTTGAACTTCCCATCACAGTTTTTCCCGCTAAGTGGAGCCGCTGAATTGGAGAGTAGCACAAGCAATTATCCAATAAAAGTATGGCCGGGGGGAGGGGGGGGGGGGGGGGGGAGATCAGACCACCCTCACAGTCTTAAAAGTCGACTTGACGAGCAAAAAAATGTGTTGAGCTGCTGCAAACGCGCTGAGATGTGGTGCGTGTGCGTGGTTTTCCATGCATAGCTTGTTGGACTAATTAAACGCCACATTCGGCTTTGGTCCTTATAGCGCCGCTTTATGCGAATATATAACTTCTACTAGAATGTGTAATTAAAAGGAAATGGTGTCTTAAAAAGAAGGAAATAGGGGAGGAATCCCTTTTACTGTTAGATTAGATTCACGGGCAGTAAGTTGTGCATCATGATCGCAGTTTTTTTTTTTTCCTTCTTTCCTTCATTTTCTGTTCACGCACACATGCACGCACACATGCACGCACATACACTACGATGCTGCAGCCAGCAGCAGATGAATAAACGCCTGCATCTGTCAGTGATGTATTCAGTATGCACTCTGCAATCATACTGTCGGCGTTGGTCAGAGGAGGATAATACTAAAATTGCTGAAGCAGGAGCAGACACTCGGGGTTAATGCATGTCACGAGGGACCATAAAATCTTACAACGTACACATGCTGATAAAAAGTAGAGATTTCCCTCTTAACCTGCATTTTAAAAACACCCCCCCCTCCCTTCCTATCAGCTACGACGCCGTACCTGCTAGGAGCGTATTAGCGCCGCCCTGCTCTACGGTTACCATACGTCCATCTGTTGTGCCTGGATTCACAACATCGTGTGCTTCACCATGGCAACGGAGATCAGAAGGCAAAGGTCGAGCAAAGCGTTGGTAGCGGTGTTGCTCGGTGGGGGCAGGACGGGGGCGGGAAGAGCGAAAAAAAAAAAAAAAAGCCTCCACACAGGCCTTTTTTCATAAACTGAGCACGCTCATCATCTCCCGTCCTCCAGCAGCTCCCTGCAAGGTTAGCGAGAGTCAATAAGCCCTCCGCAAAGGTTAAGGAGACCTATAAGAAAGATATCATGCAAACAGTGAACTCTCCGGATGCACGGGGAACCAAAAATAGAGTCGCACGACCGCCTTTGTTTGTTTTCCATCTGAAAGTGAATCACAGAAAGGTTGCATGTTCCCTGTTTGACTGGCTCATGAATTCGATATGAGGCGTCCTTGCGCGAGGCGCTCCGTGAATCTGGAAGCCTGAAAGAGCGTATCGGATGGCCGGGAACTGCCGGTTCCCTCACAGAGAGCGATCATTACGCGCCGATCCTTCCCCTCGTGGAAAATCTTGATTTTCTCTCAGATTTTACATTTCCGTTTCATTAACCAGTGACTCATCGGTTACTCTATCTGGCACTGACAGTTCAATCTTCAAAAACTCCCCTCTGATGTATTTTTAATTTGCTAAGCAAGGAGAGGCAGCAGGGGATGCTGCCGTAGATGTGAAAGAATCCGACCGGCCGAGACGGAATTTGTTAACCGTAGAATACGGAGAAAGAAAAAAGAGAAGAGCAGCCGTTGCTACAGAGAGAAGGCAGATGTAAAGACGTTCGCCTGCCGAGACAAACAGAGAGGCAAATAAAAACAGCCAAAAGTCAAACACATCCTGCTTTTTGTCAATTTCTGTTTAAAGGCAGTTAAAAATCAATGCCCAACAAATCAATCGATCGTTTTAATTACTCTGATAATTCCATTGAATTCTGGGTCGTGACCGCTGCATTGAGGTCCGACACATCTGGAAACATCTGTTTCCTCCTGCCGAGGAGCACCATGAAGGGAAAAGTTGTTTACGTTTACTGTGCAGTAAAAAAAAAAAAAAAAATGGCGGAACAAGCAGGAAGAAGGTCATCAGAAAAGACTGGAGAACTTTTTAATGATGTTGTATTTTATGAATACTAACACGTTAAATTGGGCGGCATTAGGATGAATCGTAGACGTCCTGAGCTGGACTGGAGTTAATTGATCCGAGCTGGAGCATAATTAGAACCAACTGGAGTATAAATGGATCCAATTAGAACTATATTTAATTAGACTTGAGTTTGACTTGTTTGTGCTGTGTCTGTGGAGTTTCAGACCATCACAGCATCACGCCGATGACGCTCACGATTATCGACGGCGAGAAGAGTAGGGGTGTGAAAAAAAATCGATTTGGCGATATATCACGATTTTTGGCCACCCAATATAATATCGATTTTTTTTTTTTTAGGAAAATACTTTAATGTGCAAAAACACTAATAATAAACAATAGGTTGTTTTGAAGCAAATAGTTTTGACTCAATTTGTCCTCTGAATGATCAATATCATCTGATGAACATATACAGCAACTTGATTTATCATCTCTACTTTTAATTTTGATATTAACTGCATAGAATATTGCAATATATCGTGATAATATCGTATCGTGACCAAAGTATCATGATACATATCGTATTGCGAGGTCCTTGCCAATACTCACCCCTAGAGAAGAGTCATTTCTACCTCAACAGTTAATGTGAAACGCGGGTTAGCGCCTGATTGCTACCGCTACACCTTAGTGCACCTCTCAGCTGCCCAAACGCACGTCTCAACCTACGAAATCCCCTCCAGGAGCACAATCGTGGTCCGAGGTTACAACGTGGACAACTGGTGGCGTGAGGCGATGGGAGCTGGACAACAGTCTCCAACACTGACGAACTCGTTAGACAATTATGCTGCTTTATTACCTTCAACCGGACCGCAGAAGTCAGCCAAGCACAGGATCGAAGAGTGAGCTTCAAGCCATGCTCCAGACTGGTTTAAAAAAATAAAATAAAATCAATTAATCTCCTTTTGACCTTGAGTTGCTGCTGTCAGTTCCAGGGCCTCCGTGTGAAACTTCACAGCCAACAAATGCACATTTCTGGAACGAATGCAGCCGCCGCTGCAACCCTGAGAGCGGCAGCCCCGTTGAGACGAAGCAAAGAGTCGCGGATGCTTCTGAAGCCAAAAACAATAAAATGAACGACCCGCCGACACTCACAACTCAACGCTTTTCCAGCTGAAAGCCAGGTGTTGGCAGGTTTTAGTCTCCTTTAGGCCAGCCCCAACCCTAACCCTAAACCCTAACCCCTAACCCTACCCCTAGACCCTAAACCCTAACAACCTAACGCTAACCTTAACCCTAACTAGGGGTGGGAATTGAGAACCGGTTCCTGTAGAGAACCGGTTCCTGTAGAGAACCGGTTCCTGTAGAGAACCGGTTCCGTGTGTTTCGATTCCATGGAATCGTTTGTCAGTTTATCCAGTGATTCTCTTATCGATTCCAACCAGCACGAATCTCACGTAATTTACGCAAGTTACGCACAGTCAATTCCAGAAAGCACTTACGTGATTAAGTTACGTCGGTTTAGCACGTTAGCATTGCAGTTGTAAACAACAATGGCGCCCACCAGGTTCAAACGCTCCAAAGTTTGGCTTCACTTCACCAAAGAAAGATGGCAACAAGGCAACTAGCAGTCATTGTAAAGTGGAGATAACAGCGTCGGGAGGGAACACGGCTAACACGCAGAAACATTTGAACACACAACATGCGATAACGAGTGTCGTGTTTTTGACGCTTCGGACTGATGGATCTCAACCCAGCAGCAGTAGCCAAGCTAAGATCACCTCTGGTAACTCTGGTTAGTAGCTATCCCGCTGCCTATGTGCTTCTTTGTAAAACACGCTATAACATTAACGCTATGCTATTAAACAAATACCTTCTGCATTATATTTAGAAGATGACCGTGACGAGAGAGAGAGTCTGGCTGGTTCAGAGGCTGGAAGACATGATTATTTTACTGCTAAAGAATTGTTAATTCTTCATAATATTTGCAGATTTGTACTATGCACTGTTCCGTTGTATTTGATAGTATTTCTCTTTCTTTCTTTATTATTATTTTTGAGTGTTTAGTGAGCTCATATATCCTTATAAAAGGGACATTTTTTTATTTCTATTAGGAAAAATCTGTTAGTAAAATGTTACACATTCTTGTGTATTTGCACAGTTACATATTACAACAGTTAACACGTTATCCAGGCTTTGGGCCTCTTTTGACCTCGCTGTTGAGTTTGTAAGGTTGTGACTTCTAAGTAAAAAAAAATTGATGCTAATAAAATTGTTAGTTCTCCTTTTTCCCCCAATCTAGAATCGATAAAGAATCGAATTGTTAAACAGTATTGATTATAGAATCGGAGTCAGAAAAATCTTATCAATTCCCAACCCTAACCCTAAGAGACGTTTGAATATTCGGACAGAACAGTCCAACTGTGAATGTTAATCTATTCTGTAAATATGTGTGACCACAACTATTTTTTTAAAATGTTTTTTTTTTTTCATCCGACAAGCTGCACGAGAGGAGCTTTAGCGGCGCCGCGAAACCTCACATTTGACACCAGAGACATCGGCGTCCTCGCAGAGACCGGAGGCGATCCGGGGAAACTTCTCCCTTCTCCTCTGTGATGGAATCATGGGTACCGAAATTAGAGCGCAAATCTGAATCAAACTCCTGAGCGAGATCTGTGGGTTCTTGGCAACGGAGAGGGAACACAACAGGATTCTCGCACATATGCCGCGCACATAGGCGAGAAGCTCAGCGGGCTGCCAACACCAAAGTGTTCATCACTCTCCTCCCACTCCTTCTCACAGCGCAGAGCAGGAAAAAAAAAAAAAGAGAGAGACCCACAGTACCAGAATCAGCCCAACCAATCAGCAGCAAAGATCAAAAAGCAGATGTTCAAGGAGAATGAAATGCCTCCATTGACTGGCCCCGGTGCTTTGGTTCCCCCCCCCAGCAGAAACCCCTGATCGATAGCTGGGAGATAAGCAGCAGTCGCCTCCTGACATTGGTGATGTATAGCTGCCACGGCTGGACGCCAGCTGATGACTTTTTCGCCTCCGTGGTCCGGACTCACCGGAGCAACGCGGGTCGAACCAGCCAACATCCGGACGCTTCTCATGGAGGCAGACAAACCGAAGCGTCTACACGACACCACCGGGTCGACCGGGCCCCGGGTTGAACCTCCGGAAAGGACGAGCAACCTGAGAGGAGCCGCCGCTATCGCCCTGTTTGTTTTCCAAAAAAGGCAATAATGAAATAAATAAAATAAAAATGGCTCAGAGAAAATGAAATGATGGCGCGGCTGTGTTTTTGTGAAATTGTTCTGTCAAACGTTGCTCCTTTCTAATTTCCTGGAGCGCCGATGATGGAGCGCGTGTGCTGACAGCTGAATCAGATAAAAAAAAAGAAAAGAAAAAAAAAAGGCTTCGCTTTTTCACCCTCACAAGCATTTTTATGCAGCATTTATAAATATAATAATGAAACAATTATTTCGTGGCAAATGATGTTTGACAGAAACCGCGACCTTTTGTGCTCAGCAATTTTTTCGTGACGTGGTCATTTATTAAAGCGCCGAGGTTGACTTAAATGTAAAACACTGGGACCGGCGGCGCCAACAAAGAACCCAGGTCTCGTGTTTACTTCCCGTTTATTTAAATGCTCGCTTGTTCCGGTGGAAGCAGGTGGACGCTCCTTAAGATATTCAAATTAAACAGAGACCCGCAAATTGATCCGGTTTCCTTTGTGACTCTTCAGTAACTGCAGAAGCTCTTTCTGGCGTCGGAGGAACCCGTGAAGGTTCGAGCGCGAGCGCGTGCACATGTGTGTCCGTTTGATGGCAGCGTCCGGCGCGCCTGTCACTCCGCTCCCCTGTTACAGGTGCGCCACACAGGGGAGCTGGCAGCCCTGACGGACGGACGCCTCCTCCCAGGGATTTATGGGAAATGACAGCCCCCCGCTACATGAAGGCGACGTGGTCGAAGGAGGGAAGACAATAGGAGCTTCCAAACCACCGGCACGAGCTGGAATTTATTTCCTGTGCTTGGAAATATACTGCTGGTACTTTTTTTTGGCCCGGAGAGATGGAGGGAGGGAGGGAGAGAGAGAGAGCCCCACCCTTAATCTACTTCTTCTGTTTGTGGTAATGGTCTACGAGTCTTTCTGCCGGCGAAAATCACATTTCTTACATGGCTGACTCTTGATGAATTATTTCACATTTCACTTACTTACCGCACCTTCGCGAAAGTTAATTTACATCGGTGACGTTGGAGGAAAAGATTTCACAGCCAGAAAATGAACAGCTCCCCTTGTTCAAACTCAAAAAGGTGTGGAGCGCGTGGCTCCTTAGAAAAATCCATTTCAAACTTCATCATTTAAGCGTTTTGACAGCACATCTGAATGCACACGGGCCGGGCCAGCCCTCCGATTCTCTATGTATTTAAATATGGACCCTCTTTAATTGAGCAGAAACTGCTGTGGAGAACAGTGCTGAACTAATACTGAGGCTGAAATATCATTACGCTGATGGAAGCCGGGCTCTCTGACTTTTATTGGCAGCTTGTGAGCTAAATGTGTGGTTCAATTCAGAGGCGGCCATAGCTGCAGAGGCAAAGTAATCGACTTTGGGACAAAATGGTGTGGAAAATGACGTGTAGGCCGTCGCCTAAAGCCAACCTCCACGCGGGCAGAAATCTATCAGTCAGGTGCACGCCGGCATTGGCATTTACACAAATGTGATTCAGATGACGATACTGGAGAGCTGATGTGCCAGACCAGTGCTTTTAGTGGAAGAAAACTACTATTTCAGGCCGTTGCAATCTGCTGCTGAATCCATCCATGCATTTGGTTTCAGCTTGCAGATACAACGGCCTTCCACGTACAAAACCCCCGCGGCTTTTTTCCTCGTGTGTTTTAGAGGCGAAGCATCCCGAACCTCGCCGGCGTTTGGCTGAATTTTTAAAAACCCGCCAGCCTTGTTCAAGTGAGCTCCGCGTTTCCCAGCCAGCGAGAAGTCTAGGGCCCGATAAAACTGGAGATTAAAAACGGAATTCACTTTAAATGTGCAATATAACTAGGGTTGGGAATCGAGATCCGGTTCCTGTAGAGAACCGGTTCCTGTAGAGAACCAGTTCCTGTAGAGAACCGGTTACGTGTGTTTCAATTCCATGGAATCCTTTGGCAGTTTATCCAGTGATTCTCTTATCGATTCCAACCAGCACGAATCTCACGTAATTTAGGCAAGTTACGCACAGTCAATTCCAGAAAGCACTTACGTGATTAAGTTACGTCGGTTTAGCACGTTAGCATTGCAGTTGTGAACAACAATGGCGCCCACCAGGTTCAAACGCTCCAAAGTTTGGCTTCGCTTCA
This sequence comes from Hirundichthys speculiger, assembly GCA_018398805.1. Lineage (NCBI taxonomy): Eukaryota > Metazoa > Chordata > Actinopteri > Beloniformes > Exocoetidae > Hirundichthys > Hirundichthys speculiger. The sequence continues at coordinate 70,318 of JAGFBZ010002209.1, read as the reverse complement.
CCAAAGAAAGATGGCAACAAGGCAACTAGCAGTCATTGTAAAGTGGAGATAACAGCGTCGGGAGGGAACACGGCTAACATGCAGAAACATTTGAACACACAACATGCAATAACGAGTGTCGTGTTTTTGACGCTTCGGACTGATGGATCTCAACCCAGCAGCAGTAGCCAAGCTAAGATCACCTCTGGTAACTCTGGTTAGTAGCTATCCCGCTGCCTATGTGCTTCTTTGTAAAACACGCTATAACATTAACGCTATGCTATTAAACGAATGCCTTCTGCATTACATTTAGAAGATGACCGTGATGAGAGAGGGAGTCTGGCAGCACTCGCTACTGCTAACTACCTACTCTAGCAGACATGCTTATTTTTCTGAAAAAGAATTGTTAATTCTTCATAGTATTTGCAGATTTGTACTATGCACTGTTCCGTTGTATTTGATAGTATTTATCTTTCATTATTATTATTTTTGAGTGCTTAGTGAGCTCATATATCCTATTAAAAAGGAGATTTTTTTTATTTATATTAGGAAAAATCTGTTAGTAAAATGTTACACATTCTTGTGTATTTGCACAGTTACATATTACAACAGTTAACACGTTATCCAGGCTTTGGGCCTCTTTTGACTTACAAAAGTATTTATCAAAAAATTGATGCTAATAAAACTGTTCTCCTTTTTGCCCAAATTAGAATCAATAAGAGAATCGATAAAGAATCGAATTGTTAAACAGTATCGATAATGGAATCGGAATCAGAAAATCCTATCAATTCCCATCCGTAAATCTAACAGAACTGAACGGCAATTTGCATAAAATTTTATTTTTTTCTCCCGGACTGATAGGAACTTTTCTTTCGGAAAAAATGTTCCAAGAGGGGTCACTAAAAGGTGGGGACACTCCAGCTTCTCCGCCCCCTCCTGCCCCCGCTTTCCTCATTAACAACAACAACAAAAAACAATGAAGCGAAGGAACTAGCAGCTTCCTCCCAGGAACAGGGCAGAGCAGTTTCTCCGAGATTATTATGTGTCTGGCGATTCAGTTTTCTGAAAGTTTAGCTAGCACACGGTTGAATGGACATGAAAAGATACGTGCGAGGATCACTTCTATCGATCCATTAGCTCCCGCTTGGTCCGGAATCGGGTCGTGGGGGCCCACCAGCTCCTCTGAAAAAACCCTGAGACGTTCCCAGGACACGCTGGAGAGATATAGGCCCCGATCGTACACTTCCCGCTAGCCGCTACCCGCTATCCCTAAATAGCGGCTTTAGGAGATCTGGCGGAAGATCGGGCCCATAATCCCTCCAGCATGTCCTGATCTGCCCCGTGGTCGTCGAACGAGGATCACTTAATGAGTGAAAAGCACGAACGTGACCTTTAAACTGCCTTTGAATTCATTATTTGATTCTCCGTATACAATGCGATTAATCGCGATTAATCAGGGAAATCATGCAATTAATCGCGATTAAAAATGTTAATCGTTGCCCAGCCCAACTTATATCCTGTCTTGTGGTTAAATCTGCATAAAATGCTTAAAAAACGGAATTTTCAAAAATTAACTCGCCAGTGCCCACCGTTAGCGCAAGTGCGGGTGGCGCCAGGGCTCGGACCCGTGCATTTGGCCCGACTCGCCGGGGGTCGTCTCGCTCCTGAGCAGCGCCAGCTTTGGCGAGCCGACCAAACATTAATCAGCACAATAAGATGCAATTAAACAGCAATTACGGAAAAATACTTTTTTTTCCTCGTCGCGCGAGCGTCTCAACCGCCGGTGTTACATCAGCTTCTGAACCTCGGATTCACGGCGTCTCTTTCCCAGCAGCGAGCCTGGAGGAGCTACAGTCACACACCCACACAAACACACACTTCTTCTGCTGAACCACAAAGCAGATCAAGTGTGCCTGGAGAGCTCTATGGAGAGGCCAGTTTTCCTCATTAGACCGCATGTGCAGCGCTCTCCAAAAAAACCCCCTCGCTCTAATCACTGTCACCAGACCCCGGCTGAAAAACAGATAATTAATGTTGGGCCCTGCCTCAATCAGCCTCGGCGCTAAACAGCTCCGGCTACATATGTGTGCACGCCGGTGTGTGTGGGTGTCTGCATTTGTCTATTTGGAGTCTGTTGATGTAGGAGCCCCCCCCCCCACCACCACCACCACCACCAGCCCCCCTCCAGGGATTGTGGATGTTCAAGCCATCCACAACAACGATTTCTCTCAGACTCGCGTTAGCTCTCAGAACAAACACAAGCCGGATGATGCGCATTTTTACACAATTGTACAGAAAGGAAAAAAAAAAAAATCCCGATATCTGACGATACAAGTTCGCAGCTGCTATCTCACGGCATCTGGCTCTATAATCTCTCGGCCTCTTTTGCTCCACGACTGCCCTTTTATTTCCCCTTCACCCATTTATTACATAGAATGGACTTCTTAATCGAATGCTTTGCAGAGCTGATTTATTTATGTTCTCTTTTTTTCCTTCCTAAAGGCAGTTATTAATATTATAAATATTTGATGATACTTTGCGTGACCCTGCAGAGAATGACAGAGAGGAATTGAAGGTTAATGCTGGGGGTAGCGACTGATTAAATGGTGACCGAGTGGCAGAAGCCCATGCAGGGCTGCTATAAACTTTCTAATAAAATGGACTAAACAAACACTGTTGGCGGGAGAATTTCGCTGTAGGACTTTAACTAGGTAATTTACAAAAATCATATTTCCCTCCTTTGCCCTCTGGTGATAACTAAAATAAAAATAGCTTTTGTTTTTTTTGTTTTGTATTTTTTAGATCTCTCTCTGGATTAATATCTCCGTCTCAGGACCGCGTTGGTGAACAGTTTTACTTGTGATCGTCAAAATAAGACAAATATAAATATCCCGGGATAGTCTAATAAATGTCTGTGACAGCGAGAGGAAGTTGTTAAAGCACCTTCGGTTGTTTATGGACTTTTATTCATTTATTTGGTTTAGAGTATAAGCAGGTCCAAATATCTTAGACGTGATCTTCTGATGCTTCAGCCTCTGATTCAATATCTTTGGCTGGTGAAAATAAGATGCTTTAAGGCCCTTTGTTTACATTTGAAAAGGTTTTATCTGTTAATTACAAATACCAAGCACCAAACAGCACTTTGAAGAAAATAAAAAAACAAATTCAATTCAATTCAATTTTATTTATATAGTGTCTGTTACAATGTCAATTGTCTCCAGGCGCTTTACAAAGACCCAGATCATGACCCCCGAGCAAATATCATTAACTAAATTATAATATTAAATCGATATCAAGGATAATGGCAGCTAAAAAAACTCTCAGATAGGGAGAAAAAACCTTTAAGCCAGTGGTGTGCAAACTGTGGTACGTGTACCACCAGTGGTACACGAGCACTTTCTGGTGGCACGCAGGGAACGTCACGACTTTACACATTTTCACTTAATAAAAAAATTCAGAAACATACAATCCATTATAAATACAACGTTTCAAACAAAATGTGTAGCTTGAGATAATTCCCTCCGCCAAGGAGGTTATGTTTTTGCCGGCGTCTATCTGTCTGTCTGTATTCAAGATAACTCAAAAAGTTATGGATGAATTTTGATGAAAATTTTCAGGAGTTGTCAGAAATGTGAAAAGGAGGAGCTGATTTCATTTTGGGTGTGATCCGGAAGAAATCCTGGATTCTGGATCACTTTCAAATTTTCGATAACATTGCAGTCAATGGGGCCGAAAATTTTGTTTCTCAATATCTCCGTTAATTATTGCCCAAAACTCATTAAATTTGACTCAGGGATTGACAATGAGAACCTCTATCAAATTTCAAAGGCTGATCCGGATCTGAACCACAACGCGGATTTTATTGCGATCTGTAAATCGCTATATGGGAGAACCGTTGTGCTTGGCGGAGGTCTGCGCTCTCCGAGTGCTTTTCTAGTTAAAATTGTGTCTTTTAAAAAAATATATTTGTTGCATATTCAGTTGCAGTGGAGATGTAACAACTTTTGAGTGTTTATTTTGCTCTGTATGACAGTATGAGTATGTGAGAATTGTTGGACAGAGTTGTAAATGTCTGATTCAGTAAAGAAACAATTCAGGTAATAAATAACCACAATAAGGAATAAACATCTCTGTTGTTAAAAGCTAATTGAGAAGCCATACAGTCATGGAAAAAATTATTAGACCACCCTTGTTTTCTTCAGTTTCTTGTTGATTTTAATGCCTGGTACAACTAAAGGTACATTTGTTTGGACAAACATAACGATAACCACAAAGATTGCTCATAAGAGTTTTATTTAAGAGCTGATATCTTACCATTTTCCATGGTTTTCTTGATTATAACATAAATCACTTACGTTTTTACATCAATAGCTATGGCGTTGTACTGCCAAAAACACTGCTTTTATGCATTCAGTGTTTTCTTTTCTGTCTGTTTTAGTCACATGATGACGTTTAGTGGTACCAGGTATTAAAATGAACAAGAAACTGAAGAAAAAATGGTGCTCTAATCATTTTTTCCATGACTGTATATGGCTTTATTTTAAAACTGGTCATCATGGTGGTACTCAGAGAGCTGAACAGTTTCTCAGGTGGTACACAGGATTAAAAGTTTGAGAACCACTGCTTTAAGCCGAGTAGTGGCAAGAAAAAACTCCACTTTAAGAGAGGAAACCTGGATCAGGACCTGGATCATATGGGGGGACCTTCCTGCTGAAGACCAGCTGGATGAAGAAAGAAAAAGAGGAGAGACAGGATAGAGAGAGGATGGAGGACAGAGAGGAGGGCACAGAAACAACTGAATGAAATGACTATAAAAACAGATGTGGGTAGAAGCAATGAGAATGTAGGAAAAGTTGGAACAAAGCCAGAGGTCTTAGTCAAAACCAGAGTCAAACCAACCAAGACTGTCCAGTGCAGCTTTGCTCCGCTGTTGTTATCGCCATTTCTTTAATGATCGATCTTTAATCGCGACATGGAGATTGAAAGAGATGTCGCCGACTTCCTCCCGACCCCAGTTAGCGTTCAACCAATCATTATTCAGCCGATCCATAACATCATTTCCAACAGTCGGGCACCGGTGGAGACTGAGGTGGATCCAGGTGTGACTGTGAACTGGTATGTCAGATGCACTGCCGGAAGGTTCGCTGAAGAGAACCAAACCAATCGGTCGATACACTAAGAGGAATTTCTTAATGCCTCTTTCTGCCTAGTTTCAGTTTTTACATATTTGCGGCTGATTGGTAAAACTGCATCACTGATCTATTTTTACCTGCATTATTGAGACCAACAGGCAAAGCCGTCTCCAAAAACACAATAATTTATTAATCATCTTTTTAAATAAGTTAGTGTGCAAGCCTTATAACACTCAGGCGTCCCTCCTGGCGTACTCCTGGAGCCCCCAGCGTTCACCTCAGCGTGCTGTCGCTGTCCCAGTTAGAGTTCTTTGAAACCATTTGACTCACCGCAATCCGTGTTACATATTAGCGAGGTGGGAGGTGCAACAAAACCACATGGTCCTCTGGGGGTAATTTTTGTTTCCTCATTTTGTTTCTGTAGCTTACAAACAAAACGAGATGCAGCCATTGCACCAGGAGCTCCAACGGTGAGCAGGGAACCCAGACCGGACCAGAACCAGGCAGCTTCTTCACTCTAAATAAGTCAGCTCTGATTTAAAAGAGCCCACGAGCTCACTCCAGCCTCCTGCATCTGTCACACAGGACATTTAATGAAGACCACAACCTCAGACCTGAGCTGTCCTAGCTAGCGACACAAACAGCGCTTACGTTAATTTTACTAGATATCAAAAACAAAAGGATACCAGATAAGCAACCAAATGTGAGTTATTTAAAACATTAGAGCTGAGCTGAGAGGGTTTTACATTTATTCATATTTCATTACTGAATCATAACTGCGTGGACAGATGACTGCTAACGGGCTGCCAGATTATGTAAAGCACGTGTGTCAAACACAAGGCCCGCGGGCCAAATGTGGCCCGCCATGTCATTTTATGTGGCCCTCTAGAGCTTGGACATTACTGGCTTAAATTTTAAACCAATATTTTAAGACTTAAAATAAGCTTACACCGCTTTAAAGCGTACATTGACAATAAACTACATCTCCCATAATGCATTACCCACAACGATAACAGTATATGAGCAAGACCATGAGCAAGACATCAAGACGATTTTCAGAACTCATGGACTTGAGAAAGACCTTTACAAACTTGTCTTTTTTGTTATGAGGCAGTGTCAGTTGTGAAAGAGTACAATCTACGTCGAGATTTTGACATCAAACACGGAGCTAAATTTACTAAATTAGCCCACAAGAAAAACCAAAAATCGCTCCCGCTTCTGAAACCAACGTAATGGATACTCTGTCACCTGTGCGAAAGAGGGGTTACAACCACAAACCCAGAGTTTAATATAATAATGATTTAAATATTTGAAACTTGAATACATAATAAATACAGAAACAGTAATTTACAATATAATAAGGTGTAGTTTTGTTACATTCATGCTGTCAATCTGGCCCTTCGAGGGGAACCATGATGCTGATGTGGCCCTCAGTGGAATTAAGTCTGACACCCCTGATGTTGAGTAAACTGACCTTTAAATCACGTTTCTAGCTCCTAAGCTAGAAGCTTTTTAGCCACATGTTAGCACGTCTTTCCAACAAACCTTTTGCAACCAGATCAAATCTGCAACCCTCCAGTGTTTGAGTCACTTCTTTGCTCTGCAATTTCCATCTTCTCATACGGAAAAGGGGGGGAATGTTGTGGAAAGACTATCCTTCCCAAGCTCACTCATCAAATCAACTCTGCTTACTGGCTTTCCATCAACAGAAAGAAAAAAGAAAAAGTATTTTCAATATTTAGAACACATGCCCATCAGTAAATTAATGTTTCCACGTGTTTTTTTTTTTTTTTTAAATAGGCCCGTGGACCAAGCAGAAACACAAAAGCAGCGCCCCTAGCGTCCCTAGCGTCCATGCGGCGGGTTCACAGTTGTGATCAGAAGTCTGCAAATTAGTAAAACTCCACTGCTCGTTACTCAAGATGTGCAATTACTGGAATCCAATATCGCAAAGTTCGGTGGAGACTTTGAGGGGAAAAAGAAAAAAATACCCAGGGGCAGACGGACCCCCCCCTCTTCCAGTGGACATAATTTAATCAGTTAAACGTGGCATGCAGCATTTATCGACTCCCCAAATGTGTCTTTCTTTATACATTCAGACATGGCTGAATAAATGATTTGAAGCTGACATATATAATTCGACCTTGTCAGAAGCTGATCTCCATCCCCCACGATTCCTTGCGCCTGCTGTGTAATTGAGCCTTCAGGGATGGCTGAAAGACTATCTGGTCCTACTGTGTACGGATCCGTATTGACGATCAAGACTGGTTACCAACCATGTAATCAATAAGTGCATACAGTCATAAATACGCCGCGACGGTAACTTATCCCGCCTTCGCCAGCCGTTTAATAATTGCGTAGATCACAGACTTGCGTTAACAGCACCTCTGGGGTTCCCGCTTTACAGTGAAAGATATATGTAATTAAACATGTTTCCGTGCATAAAAGGCCATTAGCTCCAGCGCGATATATTTCTTTACAATGACACGTACGAGACGGAAACGCTCCGTTTAAATTGGTCAGCGGCTCCGTCAGAGGCAGACGGGGCCTTTCTGCATTTAAATTACATAAATGTCGTATGGAAAGCCACAGGCGACCGTGGAACAGGAAGTTGCATTAATTGGAAGAGTTTAAATGACTCCTTGTGATGTTGCTTTCGTAATCTTCGACGGTCAGATGAGCTCAGGTTCTCTGATCCCGTCGCCTGTTTTCCCACGCGCCTCGCGCGGCGTGGAAAGGATGCGTAATTGTCTCGTTTGCCTTGATTTAATACCCACAAGGGTTTCGGAAAACTCGCCAAGGCCGCGGAGACGGGGGGGGGGGACGTCAATCTTTTTCCGTTCACGTTTGCTGACGCGTCTGTAACCGGAGCCTCGGCGGGCCCCGGGAGCCGCCGCACATTTCCAACGGTCAAAATCAATCCCTCATTTGGATTCAGCAAGTTGGAAGACATGAAAAATAACACCTATGGCAGCGGGAACATGCCGGGAAAAAAAAAAAAAAAAAAAAAAATCATTAGAATTATAAATGAGCGGGAAATAAAAGTGCAGAGAGCACCTGCGCGTGTTGGGCCGCGTCATAAAAATGCAAATACTTTTTGCTTCTCACTCCGGGGAGTTCGCGGTCCGGCAACAAATCTAATATATCGTGGGGTGTTTAACATATATATGTTTTCATTTTCTCCATTTACTCATCGGATTGTCGAGGCAAGTGAAGCACCAACACAATATCCCGGGCTCCGCGGATCTAATATAACCGGGGACGCAACGGGCCGCTGTGATGCAGCTGCGGCATTCGGGCCAATGGGAGCTCTTTAAATGAGAGTGCGCCTGTAAACACCACGTCTGCCCCCGCCCCCCCCCGCCTCGCCGGCATTACTGCCGGAGCTGATGACAAGTGCCGAGCAGCCCTCTAGTGCCTTTAATACGGCGGGAGCGTCCTCCGGGGGGGAAATGCAATCTGTGTCCTCTGCACAGATCTACTGTCGGCACTTCCCCGCATGTGAGCGGCGATCACATTATACCCGCCGCTCTCCAAATGGGAAATAGGAAATAGGAAATCGCCTCGGCCAGAGATGAACCGGGGAAACGTAATCAAAAAAAAAAATAGCGTGGCGCAAATGGCGCAGATCAGCCCGTGCGTGCGGACCTCCTCCTGGCTGAGCGCTAAATAATGAGCGGCGGGGATGAGCCGGTGGCGTTGAGGGGGAAAGTACGCCCCTTCTTTGTGCCCCTCAGGCGTCTATTGGCTCATAGCAGCTTATACGTTAAAGATGGGAGATAAGAACAACACATGTGGATCTCCAGCATTCCTTTATGGCCAATAAAAAAAGAAAAACAAGAAGACAAAAGATTCTCACAACATGAGGCAAAGTGTGCAACACATCCTCTGACCTTGCATATGATCAGACTGGCTTAGCTTTAAAAAAAGAAAAAAAGAAAGAAAAGGAAGGAAGGTTTACTTTTCAGGAAAAGCATGAAAGTGATCCCATTGAAGCAGAAAGTGCGAAACAAACACTTTTTGCTGGACGGCTGTTGTTTGTGTTCGGTGTTGAGAATAAAACAAAAGCAGACGCACAAAAACGGGAACGAAGGAAGAAAAAACGTGCAGCGTGTGCGCCGTTACAGAAACGACACCCTTTGATTTCTATTTCTACCTGCCCAAAAAAACCAGACAAAGACACTCTGGATAGATGGATGGATGGACGGACGGACGGATGGATGGGAACTGTGTGAAGTCACTGTGTTTGAAGTGAACGGCGCCGGACACGTGCGCCTCCCGTGTACGTGCGACAGCGCGCGTGCACGTCTGTGTGTGTGTGTGTGTGCGTTAAGCCTGAGTGAGAGGTGAAAGGACTGCTGTACTCACAGTTGTGCTCTTGTTTCCCTGCGGTCCGTCGGCGTGTCAGAGTTTCATCCTCTCGGCGTCTCTCCCTGGGCTGGGCTTCCACTTCCTCTTCTGACCAAAAGGTGTGAGGAGGAGGCGGCGGAGGAGGGGATGCACGGATTGAGCGCTAAGGAATGAAAACCGATGAGAGAGGGAGAGAGAGAGAGAGATGAGGAGGAGGCAGAGGAGGAGGAGGAGGGAGTGTGAGCAACTGGGAAAGATAGATAGAGAAAGAGAGAGAGAGAGAGAGAGAGAGCTCACTGTGTATGGAGGGGGAACGAGCGGCGGCTTGCGATTGGCCTGTCAGTCCGGGAGAGGGAGCGGCGGTCTCGGCGGTGTCAGGGCGGCGGGCTGCCTGCACCCGAGTCTGTCTGCTGCCTTCTGCGATTTAAACACCTCCAGAGCAGTTTGCAGAGATTCCTGAAGCAACACAGAAAGACAGAAAGATGGAGGGAGGGAGGGAGGGGGGGAGGAGGGGGGGGCTGATAGAGTGAGGCAGACGGATTCAGAGGCCGATGACAGCTTCAAGCTGAAGCTTCTCCTTGGCTCCTCATCAGTGACAGGTACTGAGGAACCAGAGACTCCCCTCCCCCCCCCCCCCCCCTCCCCCCCCCCCACATTCAACACCAAATCACTCCTCCACATCCAACCCACCCTCCTCCCCTCCCCATCTCAATTACCATAGCCACGGCAGATGTATCGGGCTTGTCAGCGCTCGAGAAAGCCCGAGGAGTAGATGTGGGCTAACTTATCTCATCTCGTTTAACCGAGCTATAATCAGACAAGTCTGCAGCTCGTTTATGGTCAGACTGGTACGGAGGAGTATTAGGGCCACACTGAGAAAAAAAAGATTGTGGGCAATGATTTTTTTTTTTCATTCCTCACTTACGAGAAGAAAGACGAAATGTCGAGAATAAAGTCGAAATGCAGTTTCCACAATAAAGTTGTCTTAAAGATTTATTCAAACCAGCTTTACTCTTCCAACATAATGTCTGTGTCTATGTGCTTTTATCACATAAACACAGTATTATAATAAGTATTTGTACTTTGAAGAGATTGTGTCAGAAATTGCGCCTATTCAGAAAAAGAAACTACCGATTCTGGAATTCTAGAAACTGCATTTTGACTTTATTCTCGACATTTTGACTTTCTGTCAACATTTCGTCTTTATTCTCGACATTTCAACTTTATTCTCGACATTTCGACTTTATTCTCGACATTTTGACTTTCTGTCAACATTTCGTCTTTATTCTCGACATTTCGACTTTTATTCTTTATTCTTGCCATTTTCGACTCGACATTTCGAATTTTATTTTTCAACATTTTCGACTTTATTCTTCGACATTTCGACTTTATTCTCGCCTTTTGACTTTTTTATTCTTTTCTCGACATTTCGTCTTTATTCTCGACATTATTTCGACTTTATTTTCGACATTTCGACTTTATTCTCGACATTTTGACTTTCTGTCAACATTTCGTCTTTATTCTCGACATTTCAACTTTATTCTCGACATTTCGACTGTATTCTCGACATTTTGACTTTCTGTCAACATTTTGTCTTTATTCTCGACATTTCGACTTTATTCTTGCCATTTCGACTCGACATTTCGAATTTATTTTCAACATTTCGACTTTATTCTCGACATTTCGACTTTATTCTCGACATTTTGACTTTATTCTCGACATTTCGTCTTTATTCTCAACATTTCGACTTTATTTTCGACATTTCGACTTTATTCTCGATATTTCGACTTTATTCTTTACATTTCGACTTTATTCTCGACATTCCGACTTTATTCTTTTCGTCTTTATTCTCGCCATTTCGACTTTATTCTCGACATTTCGACTTTATTCTGGAAACTGCATTTCGACTTTATTCTCGACATTTCGACTTTATTCTCGACATTTCGACTTTATTCTGGATATTTCGATTTTTTATTCTCGACATTTCGACTTTATTCTCGACTTTTTTTTGTTTCTTTATTTCTCGACTTTCATTCTCATTTCGACTTTATTCTCGACATTTTTCGACAAATTCAATTCAATTCAATTCAATTCAATTTTATTTATATAGCGTCTGTTTACAATGACAATTGTCTCTAGGCGCTTTACAGAGACCCAGAGCATGACCCCCGAGCAAATATCATCAACTAAGATTATATAATTAAATCCAATCAATGATAATGGCAGGTAAAAAACTCCCACGTAGGGAGTCTTTATTCTCGACATTTCGACTTTATTCTCGACATTTCAACGTTATTCTCTCCATTTCGACTTTATTCTGGAAACTGCATTTCGACTTTATTCTCGACATTTCGACTTTATTCTCGACATTTCGACTTTATTCTTGACATTTCGATTTTATTCTCGACATTTCGACGTTATTCTCGCCATTTCGACTTTATTCTGAATATTTCGATTTTATTCTTGACATTTCGACTTTATTCTCGACATTTCGACTTTATTCTCGACATTTCAACGTTATTCTCGCCATTTCGACTTTATTCTCGACATTTCGACTTTATTCTGGAAACTGCATTTCGACTTTATTCTCGACATTTCTACTTTATTCTCGACATTTCGACTTTATTCTCGACGTTTCGACTTTATTCTCGACGTTTCGACTTTATTCTCGACGTTTCGACTTTATTCTCAACATTTGGATTTTATTCTCGATATTTCGACTTTATTTTCGACATTTCAACTTTATTCTGGAAACTGCATTTTGTCTTTATTCTTAACATTTCGATTTTATTTTTCGACATTTCGACTTTATTCTGGAAATTGCATTTCGTCTTTATTCTTAACATTTCGATTTTATTCTCGACATTGACTTTTTTCTTGTAGGTGAGGAAAGAAAAAAAATCATTGCCCATAATTTTTTTTCCTCAGTGTGGCCCTGATACTCCGTCGTAGACTGGACACCGGCAGTGTTGCCAGATTTGGTTGAGCCATTTCTGTCCAATCGCCTTCCAAAACCCGCCCACTTCAGGAAAAAAACGCCCAAAAGGTGAAAGGGTTCATACGAAAACGTTTCATATTTGAATAAACATGGATTTAAATGCATTTACAGTATTAAACAATTAATCATAAATGAATAGTTGTAGTTTATCATAGTGCATGTTGCAGAAATTGTGCAAAAATGCACATCGTGTATCCCAACGCCAGGTCCAAGTCAACACAGCAGCAGTAACATCAACCACGTAAACACCATTTCTTATATTTCCCCACTTCGGCATGATAGCCTACTTATATTGCTAACAGATTAGCCAACCACTTTGAGTTGAGAGAGAGCGGCTTCAGACTTCTGCATCGGCGCACTAAGGTTTGTTGAGGTGACGTCACGATAGCGCGTCGTTACAGCGACTGAATAACTCACTGCGATTAAATATTTTTTAAACTGGATGACCACAATACGAGTGAGCAAAGTAAATTGAATTTTGTATTTGTACTGTTTTTAAACCATAAAATAACAGTTTGTTGTGCTGTTTTCACAATATTAAAAAAAAAAAACGCCAGATGTTGGTAAAAGCAGCCCGAATTGTGTATACCCGCTAGCTGTAATCAAAAATAGCCCAACTGGGCGGGAAACCGCCAAATCTGGCAACATTGGACACAGAGTTTGTTTTTTTTTTGTTTGTTTTTTTGAGGTGAAGGGGTGGAGGCGGCTCGGCCGGAGCATTGGACGCAGACAGAAGAACTCCAATTAGCTCGTCCCGGGTCAGAGAGCGGCGGGCTAAAGGTCCACTTACGCAGGAAAACATGAGGGAAAAAAAAACAGAAGCAATTTAACTGCTTTAATTGTGATTCATGACGCTCATCAGTACGAAGTAACTAATTTTAGTGGGCCCACACCCTAAATGTTTTAGAAAAAAACAAGATCCAGCCCAAACGAGATTCCCTGTCAGGGATATTAAGCCTGACATTTCAGGCGGTTGACGCCCAGTTTGCAGCCGAATGTCAAGCGCCGATATTTTTCCCTCATTAAGCGTCGCGCCCGGTCAACGGCGGACTCACTCCAGTCGGCTCCACACACAATGTCCCCCGAATCCCATCTCCGTCCTCTTCACTCCACCAAATTCAATTAAAAAAGAGAAATTGGCAATTAGATCACTGTTATGATCCTGTAACAATGATCTAATCTGTAATTCATTGGCTGGCGCTCCCCTGAGGTGGGGGTGGGGGGGGTGGCGTTGCTTGACGGAGGGGTTCAGAGACTTCTTGGCATTCACCTCTGGCTCCGGAGGCAGACGGGGGCCCAGGTGGAGCCGCGGGGCCCCCCGGCGCTAACGGAGGCCTCCGCGGCGGCGGCGCCACCTCCGGGAGCCTCGGCTCGCCCGCGGCAAGAGCAGGACCCACGGAAACGCGCTCGTTTGTTTCAGTCCTGCGTGCACGCGCCTCCGCCGAGGAGGAGAATTTTTTACTCCTTAATTGAATTATGTCAATTCCATTTGCTTAATGAAGGTGGGGGGGGAGGGGGGGGCAGTTTGCCCTTTCTGGTGCTTCAGGCTAACAATCACATTGAGAGATGGCGGGGAGGAGGCGGCCTGAAGAGCGCGTGGGGTCACGGTACGCAGACTGGGAGCCGCGCGTCGCCGCCACCTCGCTAACCGGAGTCACGCTACGGGAGCGCCGCGACAAGCTGCTCCACATGTGGACTGTCTGCAGCACTTAGCATCACCGCTCTGACCTCACAACGGCAGCCATGTTGGCTACTTCTCATTTAAAGGGCTTGTTACCTGGCAACATTTAATATCTTATCACCCGTCTATCTCGGCGGTGCTCATATTTAGTCGGGGGGATAAATGCGGCGTCCTTTTTACAGGAGACACCTACTCAGAGCCGGTGTCAACAGAAACAGCAAACGGACTATCATGTATGCGGTGAGCGTGTGGGCTCGCACACACACACACACACACACACAGGTGTGCACGTACGTAGGAACGGCGAGATTGCTCTGCTTGGCTCGTTTAGCACTTCTAAGGCAGAGATCCCCAGAGGCCACCCATCACATCCAGTTACCGTGGCGCTCAGACACGACCGAGCCCCACCTGGCTGCTTTCACCTCAATCTGTACGAGGCAGGAGGCACAAGCACCATGACGCTCTCTTTCTCACTCGCTCGCACACATCATTCACCGGAGATCAAAGGACGCGGTCACGCACACACCGCGCACGCCGGTATCGCACGCCGGAGATCAAGAGGACTCTCGGCCACGCGGACGGTTACAAACTCGCCATCTCGCATGTTAAAGGTCTGGTGGGAGATCTTTGAAAAAAAACGGTTCCAGCAATCCAACTCAAGTGAGATTTTGAAAATGAACACTCCCCCCTCCTCCCAAAGGCTCCGCCTCCTCCTCCAAACCACGCCTTCACATGATTCACGACTACATGAAGGCGCACGCTGTCTCGAATTAGGCTTATTGCTAACTGAGCTAACTAATCTAGTCTTATAGAGCTCATCAACTGGCTCTGCTATCTGCCAGATATAGAACGAAACGGACAAACCTTTGTTTCTCAACAGTAGAAATATTTTTTTTTGTAAAACCCGTATCAACTAGCTACTGCGTAATGTCAAGGTTGGGTGATAATAGTACTTACAGGTCTGAGTCTGAAGGCGACTTCGTACGAATGGTAGACACTTTGCTTTTATTGGTTTGTGCATGAAGCTTATAGTTAACAAAAGGTATAGCATTCAACGATATTTGGAAAGCTACCGTCGACAATAACAACAGCCTAGCTAGCGGTGTCACACATAGTACTGTAGCCAGTGTTATACCTGAACGCGTTCATTTAACGAAAGTTCAAGAACTAGTTCATATTTTGTGTGAACGTGAACTGAGCGCGCTCTCTTTCTCCTTCACCAGCGGGGGGCGTGAACGAGTTCATTTGTTCAGTTGTGAACGACGCTCTTTCAAAGTTCACGCACGGTCAAAACCGTTCCAGGTTTCCAGCGAACCTCATTTAAAATCCACCACAAACGAGCCTGATATGTATCTGAGGAAATCAATCAAACATGGCAACACGGCTGTCGCTGCTGTCACGCTAACAATTACGTCATCAAACGTTTAAAACGATCAGGAAGGAAGATGAGAGCTACAGTTACCCAGAGCCCTTTGCACCTTAAAGACCTGTTTTTGTCTGATAATAAAGACCATTTGGCAGCAAGTTTTTCCTCACATTTTTAATCTACTGTAGAGCAGTGATTCCCAAAGTGTGGGCCGCAGCCCCCTGGTGGGCCGTCGTGGTACTGCAGGTGGGCCGTGAGAGGTCATTAAAATTAAACAAATGTGTTTTAAATCCTCGATCTTTTTTAAATATGTTTTAATTACTGTAAAATATTCATGACATGATTAAAAAAAACATTAAGAAGTAATAAAACAAACCAGTTTAGTGTTATTCTACTGTCATCTTAACTTAATATGACAAGTGTCACCTTATTTGTTGACCCCTCACATTAATATCAGATCATGGTTCCTGGTCCTGTATGTTGATCACAGTTGTGATTAAAGGTTCTGGTGGGCTGTGGAGATTTTTTACATTTCAAATTGGTCCTTGGTATTCTGAAGTTTGGGAATGGCTGCTGTAGAGAGAAACTGAAACGGAAATTACAGTTTTACATGAGCTGTTCCTTTAATGCTAATGCTAATGTGAACCCTGGTTGTTTAAGGATTCAGAATTGGACCAATAGTTTTCGACAGTTAACATGGATAAAATAATAGCCGTTTGTGGTGGTGTAGTATATGGGCAGCGGTAATCATTTAATTGCTCGCAGCAACATTAAAAAAGAATTTTTAAAAAATTAACTAAAAATGAAGTATTTAGTTCATTTTCTTAACTAGTTGGTGTAGAAAGTGAACTTGCCCAACACTGACTGTAGCCTAGCTGACAGAGTTGCTAGCTTAGCGAAACATGCTGGAATATGTTCGTCATGTCATTCGATGGACAATAATTTTGTCATCATCTTTCATTTTCTCACTGACTGGGTGAATAGTCCTACAATACTCGTAACTGATCAGTATGTTGAAATATTATATAATCAGAACGGCATCATCTCACCTATCCAGTAGAAACTGGGGGCCACCTTGGCGTCGGTCTGGAGCCCCTTTTCATTTTTTAGCTTATCGCTAGCGCTGGAAAGCCGTACCGATAACCACTCTTGTTCTGTTTGGTTCTTCGGTTAGCTTCCGCTTGGCTATTCTAGTGGGCGCAATGGGAATGTGAAAAGGTTTTCAGGTAATATTGTAAAAAATGCTGCAAAAACAGATCTCCCACCATACCTTTAACTGGTATGAGGCCAGAGTACGTTATTGAAACGCCTGCGGTCTTCCCCCCCCCCACCCCCATGTGCACGTGACAGCCTTCACTTTTCCCGCGGAGGTGCGCGAGGTCTCGTGAATCCCCGACACGTAATCCTGCAGGAGCGGTGGGGGGAAAATGTATTTCCATCTCCCCCCCCCTGCTAACTTTTAACAAATCTGCTGTAATTAACATAAAATGAGTAAAATGTGTCAGCCGCGGAGCGCCGGTGAGAATAACAGATGGCGTACATGGGAAATTGCTTCATTAACAGATACTCTTAAAGAAGGGGACTAATGAGACGGCGCCGCTTTGACTGTCGAGTCACGCTGATGGCATCAGGTGCTGAGAGGGGGATGTAATGGCGTTGCTCGGGGGGGCCGCGACAACAGATGCAAACAGCAGATAGCTTGACGGGGGAGCGCGTTCTTCGGCGTCGGGGCGGCGGATGGGCGGGGATCGAGGGGGTAAAGGAGGAGGTCTGGCCCGTGATTAGCGAGCTCCCTCGCCGGTTGAGGCCCGACTTGTCACATGTTGACATGGGATGCAATTATAGGAGGGAAGTTTCCCCGACCCCTCAGGCGTGTGCCAGGCTCGCTGTCAGCGCCGGGCTGATGCGTGGGCTCCTGGCACTGCCAAAGGTGTCGCGGGAGCTTATGCGCTCGCGAAACCGCCGTGGAAATTGACCCCGGCTTCCCGCACGTGCACGAGACGATGAGAGGGTGCAGCTCACGCTCTGTTACCGTTTGTTTGAGCGTTAGCTAAACTGCACCCCCGGCCTTCCCGCCGTCTCTCCGTTACTTATTTCCCTTCTGAAGCTTTAAGCCCGAACACTTGTGATTCTTCCGGCTCCTCTCGCTGTTCCGGCATCTTCTCCCTTTTTCCTGCTTCAGCCTCCATGTGACTCCGCCAGCAGAGCGAGCAAAGCTCCATAAGACCCAAGGCAAATTACCGCAGCGGGACACTGCATTTCTCTTCCATTTGCTGCCTCTTCCTCTTCTCTTTTTTTGCCCCCCCCCCACACCCACCCCTCCATTTCTCTGCATGTCACAAATCAAAGTGTGCACCTCAGCACTGGCTGCACGTCATGGGAGCGCAGCTTAAAATGAATTATGTGTCCTCCGCTGGCAGATTCACATTTATCCAACAGAGCCAGGGGCAACAAAAAAAAAAAAAAAAAAAAAAAAGGAGCTCGGCTACATGGGAGTTTCTGTTTTGTTTTGTTTATTATTTAACAAAAGACACCGATGACCATCTGAACTTTTGTGCAACCCTCCAACCCTTTTTTTTTTTGCTTCAGAAAATTGATTTGTACAAAGACTTCCATACTACCATCTAGTGGCTTAAAAGCCGTGCTAGTGGGCCAATCAGGTGTGATTTTCCACTTCAGACAGTTTTTTTTTTTTTTTTTCTAAGGGGGGGAAATGGCCTTAAATTGGATCCTTTGGCAGTTCCTCTAAACCAGCCGGAGGAAACACAATACTTAGAGGCTGTCATTTCCAGAAGAGTTTGCGAAGATGCTGCCGCTAATCTTCGGAGAGCGAGCGGTCCAAACCAGCAGGTTAAGAGGCCGTAGGGATGTAACGATATGGAAAATTTGATATCTTGATTATAGTGAACATATTATCACGGTTTACGATATTATCTCGGTATTCTTAACTGCTGTACAAATGTCCAAAAAACACATACATTTAAATAATTTAACAAAATCTTGTGGTTTTCTTGTCAAACTAAAACATCAGAAGCCAAAACTTATCAAAATGAATTTTCACATTAAAAGGGCAAACAACTGGCACAGAAAGAAGTTTTATTTTAAATGAACAAAAAAAATAGCTTATTTGTCTGGTGCAAATTTAAATAAACACTTTAACAACCATAGTAGGTCAAAATATGCAAACAAAAATTATAGTGAAGTTCAAATGAAATAAACTTTGGACTTTAAGCTGAACCTTAAATACGAATAAATGTGTAAATAAAGAAACAGTTGTTTAGGAGCCAAATATGTTGTTCTGAATTGTAGTTCACTCTGTGTGTCTGTGGGTGTCGCTGTGTTGTTACCTGAGGGTCAGGTATAAAGGTAGCTGCCTGTTATTGGTTAGCTGTTTGACCCGGAAGGGAAAAAGTGTTTTGACCGCTGTGGAGCTAACTGCCGGTGTTATGGTTGTCGGATCAGTTAATGGAATAAATTAATATTTTAACTGCATCAGAAGAACATCGTTCCGGTCCTTTTTCGATCAACACGCAACGGTAACGTTTATAAAATGTGGGTTAGCGAAGCGCGTCGACCAGGTTACTCTTGGTCAAACATCTCAGTAGCTTGAAGCATTAGCCTTAGTTCCTTCAAGTTGCTTCTACAAATTACAATAAAATGTAAACAGGTGCTCTGCAGACAGGATCATTGTGTGCTATCACCACTTTCCGCCATGCTAACGTTACGATGCCGATGTTACAAGCTACATATTCACACAAGACACAGTCGTGAGTCGCTCGCAGACTTGAATGAGGCTGATATTACACATCCTGGTAATCGACCGCGATAATGAGACGAAGTCAAACATAAACGGTAATCGTTATCGCGTAAAATTTTACCACGCTTTACCGTAATACCGCTAACCGCTCCATCTCTAAGTGGCCAGCATGCAGCTGCATGTTTCGCATGCCTGTTAAAGGCGCTGGAGTCTGCTGTTAGCGGTAACTGTAGCCGGCCAGCAGGACGCGTCCCCATGTCCTCTACCTGAAGCCCCGCTGTGATCGCACAGCAGGTGAGCATATGACGCCTCTTTGCCCCGAACAGCTCGGGGCCCAACACCCTTGACCGAAAGCGCCTGATTACATCAGGAGGAGCAGGAGCTAATTAAACAGGGTCTGATCGGGGGAGTGAATTATTCAGCGACGACTCCCTCCTCAGATCCCGATTCAGAACCTCTTTGTGGCGCTTTGTCCTCTCCGCTGCTTTACAA
This sequence comes from Hirundichthys speculiger, assembly GCA_018398805.1. NCBI lineage: Eukaryota > Metazoa > Chordata > Actinopteri > Beloniformes > Exocoetidae > Hirundichthys > Hirundichthys speculiger. Next base: position 50,563 of record JAGFBZ010002209.1, on the reverse strand, counting down.
CGTTTGCACGGGCGCTCCTTCATCTCTTAAATGACGCTATTTAGCAGCCGGCGCCGCGGTCGTGAAACAGTCACGGGGACGAATGCGGGGCCGGGGGGCGCGTGAGAGATAACATTGTGTGCTCGCCGAGGGCAAGGAGAGGGACGCCGACGTCCTTTCGAATCATTATCGGAGGCGCTGACAGAAATATCTCTGAGTGGATAAGCTTCACAAAAGGAAAATGTAAACTTTTGAGTCCTCCTGCTCTCACACAGAGTCACCCCTAAACTGTGAATTTTTAAATAAATAAGCCTTTCCTTTAAGAATGCTGATGGTGTGATTGGACCAGGAGTTCACAGGGAAACCTGCGTATTCATTCACCCGGCAGGGGAAGGCATTTTCCATTTCTTTTCTTCAATGTTTGGCTTTTTATTCTTTATTTTTTTCTCTCCCTGACAGCAGCGGCGCTCTCTCTGGGCCAATTTCAGACTTTCTGATCACCCACTGCACCATGATGCGCATCCTTCAGTGGCTACAGGGTGCTAACTGCAAAACAAGCACAGAGAAAACCACTGACCCTTGACAGAGTGGACTACAGGAAAAAAAAAAAAAAAAAAAAAAAGAAAGAAAAAAAAAAAACAACAACGGCCCGCTGTCTTGTAAACATAAATTATGCATTTACAATCTGTTTGTCACGAAACAATTAACCTTGAGAAAATCTCCAAACTACCACAGCGAGGGAGCGTCTAAATACTGCGCAACATATTGGCCATCATAATAAGGGCCGGCCGTACAAACTGAATGAATCAATTAGTTCTCACAGCACCGCGCCAACTGTAACTTTAAAAGGCAAACCGGGCGTGATATTGTTCGACATTGACGGGAAAGTGATGACTGCTGAGGGCAAGAAGACGTAAAGGGATGTTTGTTGTGGAATTTTCTCTGAATGAAATGGTGGAGTGGTTGAGCGTGAACCGGTTGTTTGGCTGCGGAAAACTCAAATTAAAGCCGGTCTATGCAGCAGTGTCTCCTCTGACCACACGGGGGCAGCGTTGGTATATCAGCCCCTTGTAGAAGACACCAAAGATATCTGAGCGTTAGAGGCTCAGCTCGGGTTTCGACCGCCGCCATTTGCATTAATGTCAATTTTCTGCCCACTAGCATGAGAAATTTCATTTTTTTCTCCAGGAAAATGTAGTGTGTAGCGTGTCTGTAGCTATTAGACCCAAAACCGACCCAACCCGAGCTATTATCATAAGTTCGGGAGTCCAAACCTGAATGGACTCGCAATATTTGGACCCGGAACCGACCCGAGTCTTTAGTTTCCGACCACGAACCGAACCGAGTTACTTGAATAGAACCGAGACAATCCAGCCCATAGTTGCTCATGTTAAAGTTGTCTAGCGTTGAATAAAACTTGATTTTCTTACCTAAAGTTGTCTTCTTCTACCCGGTTCAGTTGCTACATAGGCTACGTGATGTAAACAACAATAAATCCACGTCGTTATTTTCTTTGTGGATACAGATACTATTGGTAGCAACTGCTAACGCTAATAGCCTACACCGGTCAGGACGTGTCGTGAATATGTTCTCTCATCCAACATTGTCATGTTAGCGATCCGTTGTGCTTTACAGCTGCCGGGCAAACCGCTAATAACACGCTACGACAACACGATTGTTTCATGACAAACACGCCACGTTAATGAATAATTAATTAAACTGCCCCGAGTCCTGACATTAGCTGCCACCGCCAATATCTTTACCTCTCTGGAGTAAACGTGGACCCAGCCTGTCAGAGAGCACCGACCGGATCCGAGACTAACTGTACCGATTCAGATCCCAACCCGGAGTCACGTCTTTTGAACGGACCTGAGACCCAATTCGGGTCGGGTTGGGTCGGAAAATCGGGTTTTCGGGTTGTTCCATAGACCTTTACAGCAGATCTATAAGCCCCCATGTGGTCAGAAGCGGTATTGCTACACAGAGTGAAGCCCTTTCCACTGACCTCTAACCAACTAACCACGTTAGCGACTTACACGAGTAAAAACTGGGGTCAGAACAAGCCAAACCAGAGCGCTGCAGCGCTGAGGAGGCTGGAGGCGGCACCATGGCTCCACTCTCAGCCCAGCGGATGAGATCGGTGCCACCCGCTGGCAGGTTCTGGTCTCCCAGGAGCTGGAGATCAACATATCAGAGGAGGGAACGCGATCACAGTCAGGATGTCGAACCTCTCGGCGTCGACGGGCACGCTGCTGCGTCCTCCTCTGCCATCAGACGATCAGCAGGCCACAGATGGAGCGGCGCCGGTCAGAACCGTCCGTCTAATCCCAGGCGAGTCAGTGATCTCCACTGTGTTTGCTCCAGAGCTTCGTCAGAACGCGACCGAGGGATGAAAGCGTCGAAAAATCCGACTGAAGGAAGGCCAGAGTTGCTGCGCGAGGCCGCAGCTGGAGCCGAGGATAACAATCTGCTCGGCTTAAGCAGCAGCGACGGCTGTGAAGTCCGCAGCAATGATGTTTGCAGCAGAGAGCTAAATGATCGCTGGGTCCGTCTCTGGTTGCAGCTCGATGGAAGAGAAGGACTTCTGTAGGAAGCAGGAGTCGGTGCTTCATTAGAGGGATCGTCCCTCACTCAGATATGAGACTTTGCCTTTATTCAGAGCTTTAACCGGAGTTGTTGCTGCCAACCTGACAGTAATATATACACCTTTTTGACTTAAAAATTGTGGACATGCGCCCCCTAGTGGTCCACCTAAGTAACCCAAACACAGCAGCGTGGAGCATCTGTTACTGATAACGCAGACATGTCTTGGATTGATGATGTTAGGCAGTGGCCTCCAGTTACAGATGAAGGTATTTTATCGCTGTTTTTAATGATTGGTTATGGAAATAGCATGATCTATTCCCATAATTAAACACTAAAAACTGTGGGAATACGTGAAAAATGCAACGCTGGCTATAACTAACGTCAACAAGCCATAAAGATTATGCTACTGTAACGTTAACGCTAGCTGTAAATTAGGCTATGTGTTAATGTTATATTTAATTTATTTTATCATTCTCTTAATTCATTCATTCATTCATTGATTTATAGGCTTGTGCTAGTGCCGAGGGCTACAGTAGCCTCATACTGCTGTTCTTTCGGCCAGAATCGTCCGGGACTCTCAGCAAGACTATGAGTAGTACGAGATTAAATGTTAACGAAAACTCACCCGGCTGTATTCATTTGGAACAAAGTCCTTTCTGTTGATATTTTTCACCCACGTCTTCCTAACTTCTTGTTCTGCAAACAAGGCAGTCTTCGTGCAGTAAAGGCTTGTGTATTTCACATACTTTCTTCTTCCATTGTTGAATTTTCACGCCATTGTTGGCACAGTTTATGACAGAACATTAGGGGTGTAACGGTACATGTATTTGTACCGTTACATGTATTTGTATTGAACCGATCTGTATTTGTATTGTATTTGTATTGAACCGATTTGTATTGAACCGATTCGGTATGGGCTGGTCGGTTCGGGACGGAGGCGTACTGAACAAGTTTCCACACGGACATATTAAGTAGAGGACCGCATGTTGTGGAGCACAACAAACAGCAGTTGTAACGGACGTCGTGGCTAATGCTAATGCCGCTAGCATTGGCAATAAGCCTCCCGCGACATAGTGTTAAATGCGGTGGGAAGCTGTGTTTGTACTCGGTCGTCTTTCTCTTTTTGTAGCGATGTTCACGCTGGGGTGGTGCCGTTTCAAATGAGTTAACAGGTTAGACGTGTTGCCAGAAACATACCCGATCTCGGATGAACAATGTCAGCAAACCACTTTGGTTTTATCAACTTCTCTTTGTCCCTGTTTTTAAATTTCACCGCCGAAGTGTGTTTTATAGCTGCAGATGTAAGACCCTAATCACCCTAAACGCTGGCTTCAAACACATGATAAAAGTAATTGAGCCCCGATATCAATTACCTTCTCGTCCACATTTTAGCCAGAAAATCATACCGGGACTTTATGAAAAAAATAAAAATATTTGTTTTTAAAGAAACAGTCTGAGCCTTATTCATGTTATTTAATCTGAGCAACAACTTGAAACTGTTCAGTGTTGCAACTGTTCAATTTTGCACATCAGATGGATATTTTCTTTAAGAAAAAGTCTGAGCCAATGTTAATTTTATTGTTTTTTAAAATATCTACATTTCAGAATATTGTATTTTTATTTTTGAGCAAAATTCTAGCTTTGTATAGGCTAATGTTCCTATTGTTAAAAAGCACAAAAGTGTGTAATAAACAACTAGCACATTTATATTTTGCATTTTGTTTTCTTACTGAACCGAAAATGAACCGAACCGTGACCTCAAAACTGAGGTACGTACCGAACCGAGAGTTTTGTGACAGAACATGTAATACAGAACATGTATTCCCACTCGACCGACTCGACATTATAAAAATATATATTTGTCGAAAGAGAAAAACACTGGTTAATCTGCGAGCCGGTGAAAGTGTCGCTCTGTGGCACGCTACGCCGATGGCGGACGGGGTACTTCCGGGGGGGCTGGCCCGAAAAGGTCTATAACGAACGCATGAACGACAGTGAACTGTCGCGTGATGCTGTGATGCACCAACAGTTTAATTCCTTGTTTTCATTGATGACCCATTGGACGTGGTTCCTCCGTCTGCTCCAACAAGGCCTCGCCACTATTTACCTTCGCCGTCTGATTTCTCCCTGCGAGAGACGAGAGAGTCTTCACAGAGCGGCTTTATGGGGGGGGGGGGGGGGTTCGGCATCATCTACTCCAGGCATTTTCTAATTATTGAAGTTAATAGTTTCAGTGCGGCTGAGCTCCGTGGGTGGGGGCTCTTTTTGCCGCCGTTCTGCAGTCGTTTTGTGAGCAGAGCTCGGCGCTCCCGGCCGCCATCAGTATTGCGGGGATGCTGCGGGGAGCGGGGGGCCTGTTTTGCATGCGTCCACTCGACAGCATACATGCGTCTGCATCAAGGGTACAGGGCTTCTGGGCGCTTCCAAGCTCGCCATACTTGTCTGAGCAGTCGAGGGCGCTGAAACATGCATATTTTATAGTTTTCCAGGTCCTGGTGAATCTGCCGGGGTCAAGTCTTTTGAACAGTGTCGGGTTTTTAAATAATAGCGTATTTGTAAGCCAGTTTTAGGCGCTAAAGACGTTTTTAAAAATTAATGGTTGCCAGGCGCATGCAGGGAGAAGCTGTAGGAAGGATGTTGATGGATGGGGGGGGGCGTGTCAAGGGATGAGGTGGGACGAGCTCCTAAAACACTTTTCTCTTCTCTTTTTTTAATCATGTTATCTGTAACACGGTCAAACACGAGGCCCGCCAGCCACGACGCTCCCAATTAGGGCCGCAGCAGCGTTGCCATGGGAACACAAGTCAGCAACACATGCGGGGCCTTGACACATCACCGCGCAGCGCACGTGAGGCATCTTTTCCACCACCTCCAGAGCTCACAGCCACTTTAATCATTAATGGATTTGACAAAAAGAAAAAAAAACACATGAGCCGCGGTGGAACGAAACCAAGAGGTTTGAGTTTTTTCTACCTTCATCTCCGTTTTTTCACTCACGAAACACGAAGGACTCGTTAAGATCTGTTGTTCCGGTCCAATAGACCCAATAGGGGCAAAACAAAACCGGAAGATCAATCGAAGGAGAAAACATCGAGACGGATGATTCATAAGGAAAATTATGGTTCGTAGGGCTGTAGCGATACACTAATCTCGCAATACAATACACGATATTCCGCTCACGATGCGATATATATATCGATATTCGTCTTAAGCTACATTAAAGGTGGGGTAGGTGTTGTTTGAAAAACGGTTCCAGCAATCCAACTCAAGTGAGATTTTGAAAATATACACTCCCTCCCTCCTCCCAAAGGCTCCGCCTCCTCCTCTTCAGCTCACCCCTCGAAAACCACGCCTTCACATGATTCACGACTGCATGAACCATAGGGAGGGAGGGAGGGGTGATATTTGATGGACGTATTAGGCAGCCAATCAAAATAGTGATGATCACTTTTTTGATTGGTCAGAGTTTTTCTCTGATTATACCCTCTAGACTGGACCAAAATGTTTAGTTTTTTTTGCAAACATTTTATTTCAGTGGGTGCAATGGAAATGTGAAAAGGTTTTCAGGCAATATTGTAAAAAGTGTTGCAAAAAAACAACACCCACCCCACCTTTAACATCATTTTCTGAAAGATTTTAAAGGGACAAAGTGATTTTGGTGACATCTTGTGAGTGTTCCAATGACTTCGTACCTACATATGTACGATTCTCGTTCAGAAGACAGCACATATTCTAGTAATTCATGGAGGGAGATAGCGATGAATGTGGGTCTGGATACGACAGAGCTAGTTAGCTAGTTCGTGATTGTCCATCTTGCGTTGTGGCGTGAAATAAAATTGAGCATAAATCAAAAGTAACTGCGGCATACCGGCAACAAGATAACTGCGACACATTAAACACAGCCCTTAAAGCCGGCGTTTTCCACTGAATACGGTCTCAAATCCTGACTAATAAAGTAAACAATGGACCCCGTAATTTTCTGTGACCTAGGTGAAGTAGATGGAAACTTGTGGCATCAACCGCCGTCACTGTCCAGCGTGGTTGGTTTCGGATCGCGCCGCAACGTCTTGGGCTAGCTCTCAGTTAGCATTAGCTTGTCCAGGTGGTGACGTTTCAGGTGGGCTCACAGGTTGGTGGTATTTCCAGAGTACTTCACGTTTGAGTGACACAGCTTGCAAACCGCCATACTTTAGTCTAAATCTTCGCTTTCCTTTTTCTTTTAAAAACCGAATTGCTCCCAGACATCTACTTTTAATCACGCAGGCGCTGGGTTTATACTTGTTTATACGCGGGGGATTTGAAGGGAGCTTAGAATATCGATACCCGCGGCTGAAAAATCGATACTCTCTGGGGAAATAAAATATCGATATACAGTCATGGAAAAAATTGATTAGACCACCCTTGTTTTCTTCAGTTTCTTGTTCATTTTAATGCCTGGTACAACTAAAGGTACATTTGTTTGGACAAACATAACGATAACCACAAAGATTGCTCATAAGAGTTTTATTTAAGAGCTGATATCTTACCATTTTCCATGGTTTTCTTGATTATAACCTAAATCACTTAAGTCTTTACATCAATAGCTATTGCGTTGTACTGCCAAAAACACTGCTTTTATGCATTCAGTGTTTTCTTTTCTGTCTGTTTTAGTCACATGATGACGTTAAGTGGTACCAGGTATTAAAATGAACATGAAAGTGAAGAAAAAATGGTGGTCTAATAATTTTTTCCATGACTGTATATCGCAGAATCGATAAAATCGCTCAGCCCTAATGTTCGTGGTTCAAAATGATCTCCATCACTACAACAACGTGAATTAAAGGGTTCATATTTAACCCACTGCTGGATTCAGGGTTATTTTAAGAGCTTACATGCTTGCATGTTACAGAAAAGCAAAAACAACGATGTTTCCTGAAAGGACGACCAAAAAAACCTTTAAAACCAGGAAGAGTCGGCGAAGCCCCGCCTCCAAAAGCAGACGGACACGCAACGAATGAGTCTGATGATGTAACTGGTCTCATGGCTTCACTCGCTGTCGGTTGGCGGAGAGAATTTCAGGTCATAAAAAAGGCCCCTGAAAAGCTCCAGGTTTCCCTGGGGGGGGGGGGGGGCAGGACTGGAAACCATAGTTCACCAGCGGCGTCTTCGTGGCGCTCCGGAGCTCCTCAGACCTTTATCACGTTGGTGACGATAAAGTACGATAAGACCGGGCGATGAAAGGTCTGTGATAAAGACCGTCTAGTCTACGATAAGACAGGTAGATAAAGGTTCATCAGGTTCACCTTTCTACCCGTCCTGACCCCAGTCGTTCAGACGGGCGGAGCGGCGAGCGGCCTGGCGGTGGATTTTAAATGTAAATGACTGTTATTTATTGTGCCGCCGTCCTGAAACTCCTGGAAACATGCCTTCACTTCCTCCTAATGACTCATAACGCTTCGCTTAAATCTCACCGCAAAAGACAAAATATATATATTTTTAAAGCTATTTGGACGAGAGAAAAGCCATTACTCCTTTTTACTGCTCTCTTGCTCTCCGGGACTCGACGCCATCTGCATAATCTGGAGCATCTTCATTATGAAAACAACACTTTACTCCGGCGGCAGAAACCATGTTGACCTTTGCAAAATCGAACATGAGCAAACTGTGCCTCATTGTTGGAAGATAATAGCCGGGTAGCATCGCCTGTAAAGGAGATAATGTTGGTGGCGCGGCCCCCCCCGTCGGGACCCGGGTGACGCCGCCGTCGGCCGTGAAGAGGGTTTCCCGCCGCTGGTCACTTTTACGTCATTTAGATAAACGTCTGAGCACGTTTGAGGTCAAAAAAAAAAAAAACAGAAGAGGAAGGAGGGAGGGAAATCTGGGGGGAGGAGCATCACGTATTGATCCGAGCTCCCTGTAGCTAATGGACACGGAGGAGGAGGGAGGAGGGGGGGAGATTGCTGGTGGCAACTGGGAAATAGGTTCGAAGAATAACAAGGAGTCATTAAGGCATAAAACCCAGGTAATTCACCTGAGGACCTTTCACCTGCGTTCACCTGAGCCCGTCAGAGGAGACGACCGAGTCCTCGTGGCGAGGAGTTAACTCGCCGCGGCGGCGGCTTCACCGACTCAGACGAGCATTTGTCTCCATTACAGCCTCCACGCCGGCAAATAAACAGGAGAGACAGACGATCATTCTGCATTACATCCATGACTACAGCACTTTACATTTTCTATCAGCGTAACGGACTCCGCGGCGCCGTCTCGCCATCACCCGCGTTCATTTTTTTACCGCCTCGCACGCATCCCCGCCACTTCTCATGCACAGATGGAACGTTTGCCAGCGAGGGATTTCCACTCCTGCTGTAACATTTATGGCCTTTTTCTCCGAGGCGAAAAAAAAAAAAACCCAGCGAGATCAAAACAAGGTCTGGATGCTAACCCAAATCTGTCACGCCGTCAGCGCCGCCGCGCCGCTTCAAAACGGGAGATGCAGAACACGGCCCCTCGGTGGCGGGCTGCGCCCACTTCGTCTGCTTTGCCGTCTTGATTCGTCCGCCGTTGTTTTGTTTGCCTCAGCAGAGCTGAAGGCTGGAGCGAGACGGGCGGGAAAGAGAGGAGAATTCTGGGATAATCTTTGAAGAGGAAGCATCTCAGAGCCGTTAAACGCCGCACGAAAGGCAGAGGATTCATTCGCCGTCCAGTTTTCTTTTTCACGCATAAACGGGCGAAGCTAATTCTTTTAACCGTTTATCTTCTGAGCGTAATTAAGCTCCACCTTTTAGCAGCAAACGCGCAACAGAAAGCGCCGGGCAAATTCGAATTTGATCTGAATCGATATTTATGGATCTTTTCATCTAATAACTAACGGTCGCTCCATTATTCTCGCAGACAATTTCACACGTATCAAGCACTTACGCGGACGTGAATTATTGATCACTTTTCAACCCCTTTTAAAAAAAAGAAAGCCTCCGTGAATGTAAATAAGGCGCTACGTTTTGCTAAGGTGTTCTCGGTGTCAGCCGGGCTGAGATTTTTGATTTGGTGCCATTTGGATATTAAGTGCGGCGGAGGCTGAGTGCCGTTACGGTCCGGGGAAAAGAAGAACATCAATCTCTGTCAGAGGAGAGGAAATCGGTCTCCAGACGGGAGAGAGGCGGGCGAGGAGCCGCGGCGGCGTGAAAAACAAAAGTCCCGCGAGTCCCGGGGGGGGGTTCTGTAATCAACTGGGCTCCGTATGAAAAGCTCACCCTGTCAGGCCCGGGGGGTCAGGGGTCAAACACCGGTGTCCGTTAGCGTAAGTAAACGGACTAATATTGAGGTAAAACTGAATTTGAACAATGTTGAAACTGAAAGAGTATATGAAACTAAGTTTTTGGGAGTAATAATAGATTATAAAGTTTATTGGAAGCCTCACATAAAACATGTAAAACAGAAATGATCCAAGTCTATTTCTATTCTTTACAAAACAAGAAAAGCTGTACTTTTCACTTGTGATGCCTTATATACAGTTATGGAAAAAATGATTAGACCACCATTTTTTCTTCACTTTCTTGTTCATTTTAATACCTGGTACCACTAAACGTCATCATGTGACTAAAACAGACAGAAAAGAAAACACTGAATGCATAAAAGCAGTGTTTTTGGCAGTACAACGCCATAGCTATTGATGTAAAAACTTAAGTGATTTAGGTTATAATCAAGAAAACCATGGAAAATGGTAAGATATCAGCTCTTAAATAAAACTCTTATGAGCAATCTTTGTGGTTATTGTTATGTTTGTCCAAACAAATGTACCTTTAGTTGTACCAGGCATTAAAATGAACAAGAAACTGAAGAAAACAAGGGTGGTCTAATAATTTTTTCCATGACTGTAAATATATAGACATACTGTGCTGAAATTTGGGGAAATACATACAAAACGAACCTAGATCCAATAATTAAACTGCAGAAAACGGCTATTAGGATAATAAATGGAGTTAGATACCGTGATTCTACAAATCAGCTTTTTATAAGATCACACACATAAAAATGTTTGGACATTGTATATTCAGAAACATAAGAAATTATGTTTCGAGTTGTAATTAAGACAATTCCCGTTTGTATTCAAAAAATGTTTAAGCTAAGGCAGGTGGTTTATAATTTAAAGGGGTTGTTAATGTTTGAAACTAATCTAAAGTACAGATGTGAGTCAGTTTTTGGTGTAAAATTATGGAAAAATAAAAATGTGTAATTCTATGTTAGTCTTCAAGAAGACTTTAAAATCTAATATCAAAAGTTATAATGAAATTTAATGATTTGAATTCAAAGATATGTGTTTTGTAATGATGTACTAGTACTGATGTTTTATTGTAAATTATTCAGTTAATCCTTTGATGTATAGGATAGGCAAAAATAAGCCTTGTGGCTCCTTTTTCGGTTTCTTATTTGATAAATTCTTTTGTAAAAACATGATTTTATTTTTGTTTTTAAACTGAAATAAACCATTCATTCATTCATTCATTCATTCAAAAAATAAGTGTGGTGTCTGCGTGACACGACGGCGCTTCCTTCCTCTGCTGGGCGGGGCTGAAAAGCTGCTTTTTATTTTTTATTTTTTGTGCATATTTCCCGCCGCTCCACACAACGCTCCGGCGCTTCCCTCGCGGCGGGGCTCTCAGCTTTGAGCCCCCTCTCGCGGGACGCTCCCCTAAAAAGTTACCTGATGAGCCACCGATCTCGCAGGAGGGATGAGGCGGTGGGGTAGAAACAGAGACAGAGGGAAAGAGAAAGCTCTCATTATTTCTCTCTAATTGCCCACGAGCGACCCTCCTGATCCCCCCCCCCCCCCCCCCCAACCCCCCCCCCCTCCTCCCTGCAACCAGGTACGGTGCCTCATTACAGCCAGCCTCCTCAGTTTCCCCAAGAGGAGCCCATGAAAAGGCCATGAAAGGCTTCGTCTGACAGGGGCAGCCAGACTGGACCAATTAACCGGGTTTTTCTCTGCTCTGACTCGCCACATCCCGGTTTGCAACTCGTCTACGGTGACGGACTCGCAGGAGTCCCGGGTCAGGTCGGGACGGTTTGCTCAGGGGGTAGGAGGGCTGAAGCTGGACGTCAGACCGAAGGAGAACCTGTGGCTCGGCGGTCCACCTTAAGCTCTGCGGCGGCTTCCACGTATGCTGGCGTGCAACTCTTCGGATATTCAACCCACTCGACACGATAACACAATGACGCTTTGCTTCCAAAGCTGTCGCCAAACTCTTTAAGGAGTCTTTACACTGGAACCAGGAAAAAGAAGCTCCGCTGTCAGCAAATCCACGAGAGAACTGCTGACATTTTTTTTTTTTTTTACAATCGATGCTCCTCAAAGAAAGACGGGGGAGGGGTTTGTATATTTTCATAACTTCTACAGTGAATAAAACCATCCAGATAAGAAAAGTGGAGGACCCTCGGTGCTTAAAAGGGTAACGGTGCAGGTCTAAGCTGGTCTAAGATGGCCCTGCATCCAGAACCATCATCCATCAATGGCTGATTCTGGGGGGCGGGGCCTCCCTAAACCTGGATCTTACCTGCATATTGCTGCTCCGGGGACTTATCCCTGGACGCTGGACGCTCCAGTTTGTGCCGGTTTGTGGTGATCTGTGGTCGGATGTCTACATACTGTCTGCAGGGGGCGGATCGGTCCTCTGGCAGCTGGTGGAGACCTGCCGCCGCGGAAAGCTAAGCTAAGTAGCCCTGAACTGCTACCCGCGGCAACCACCGCCACTGGATCCGGGCTGTAGCGTCACAGAGCCGGGACGGGAGCCCCGACGTAGCGGCGGCGGCATGCTGCCCCCGTCCAGCTGTCTACACGCCGGATGGGTCAGCTGACCTGGCAGGGGCCGTCTGGTGACCTGGTGGGGCCCAGCACCGCCGGGGGAGACGACAACGGCCTGGTCCGGTACGCATGATGAACCGGGCTCTGGGACGGTCGGCTCCGTCGCTGACCGGACTGAAGGAGCTTGGTCTTCCCAGAGGAGACGGTCTGGTTCATCGGTGGTTCCTCCTCTGACCTGGAGATATCTCACTGGTCATCGTAAGGGAGATATACTGGTTCTAACGGATGTTAACGGTTTTAACGGCTGTTAACTGTTTTAACGGCTGGAGTTAGCACTCGGATCACAGGACCTGGCATGAAATGGAACGCTGGACACTAGCAGCTCTCCTAGTACACCAGACTGGTGTACTGAAACTTGAATTTCCTCCTTGGGGGATTAATAAAGTATTTTTGAATTTGAATTTGAATAAGATCCAGTTGTTACCAGTTGTGCGTCTTGCTTTTTAAAATACTGCAGAACGAAAAATTGGATATTTAAAGATCACGAACAATTAATGTTCCTGTCCCTCCTCGACCACCAACAGTTTTAGACATATCCGAAATAAATTCCCGCATCCAACCTTTTCCAGTTGACACCAGAGACAAAGATCTCCTTGGTTTCCTCCACAGCAAACATCTGGATGTGTCTGGCCGTGACTATTCCCACAATCCACCACAACTGCTGACCAGACATCCTCTGACCTCAACAGAATAAAAACATCTGACAGTAATACGGTGATGCGTACGTCCACATGTGACCAGGTGGACGCACATTTATTCCATTTGGATGCGCTCTTTTTACGGGCCGACATGCGAGTTGCGCTTCTCCGCAAACTCGGTATCGCGGGTTTGGTGGACGGACAGAATTTAACCTACAGCCCGCAGTTTTCCAGTGTTTGTTTTGGCTACTAATGGAAACTAATGGAAAATCCAAAACTATTATAACTCTGGTCTCTGGTAGAACCTGATCAATCAGGGACAAAAAACCCACCTGATGATGTAGATGCTTGAAGTCCCAAAATAAATCCTGCACCGTAAGTTTACGACACCGTGATGCTCTGTGTTTGTTCTGCTTAAAAAAAACATCACCTCGTGTGTTTGTTTCATTTTTTTGAGCTTTTAATTAGGGATGTCCCGATCACGTTTTTTGGATCCCGATCCGATTCCAATCTTTAATTTTGATGATCGGCCGATTTTTCCCGATCCGATTTCACTTTTTTTGAGTGGGCAAACAGAGTTTAATTTCCTATGCATTTTATTTCCTGTGTACATTAATAAATAGGCCTGCATCCAAAATGAGATTAATAGCTTTTATCATCTCATAAAATAAACAATAACTTATTTAAACACTCTTTCTTTCTTAACAGTGACTGTTCAACAGTCTCAGTACCAAAGAACAAAGCACTTCCATTTAAATAGCAGCAGGTGAACTTGGCTAGCAGTTTAAGGCAATGAAAACACTAGCAGAAGTCTTTGCAATCAATGAAATCACATCAGAATAAAAATAACATAAAATATTAACTTAACTTCATTCAAGACCCGCTGCACATGTTCACGCATCTTTGTGTCCTTTGTCGTTCATGTAATGACGAGAACGAGGCTCGAGGTAATTAATGAGCCGGTTAAATGTCTTGTAAATGTGCTGGTCGTCCTCAGTAATACATTCCGCGATTAGCTCGGTGATTTTTCTGTATTTCTCCGAGTCTTTCGGGAGTTTGTCCTTTCTTTTTAAGTGTCTGATTAAATTGGTGGTGTTGTAAACTCTCTTCCAACTTACCCATCATGATATATCAGCCTTCCACACGTTTCAAGTCGCAGTCGAAGCGTCGGTCTTTGTAATTTTATAGCGCTGCCACACTGCTGACATTTTCCCGGTCAGGGATCGGGATCGAGACATCCCTACTTTTAATTATGTCAGAAGGATTACAATCGTCCAAAACACAGAAAACATGTCACGTCCATTTTCGTTTTATTACAGTCCTAATTCTGAAAAACTATTGGTAACAAACTAGCGGGCGGTATAAGACAACTATTGATCCTATTTTCTTTTTCCGGTGTAAATAAAGATATGAGGTTTAATTTAATAATAATTGTTGCATAATCACACGTCTTTGATGTGGACAGACACTCAGTAAATGACTGAAAGCATCTGTTTCCTTACATCGTCTTTCTGAGTAAAAGATGCATGCAGGTTCTCTTTGCTCACGATAAAATCAACAACCAGGCTTTTCCTTCATTTCCTTCCTCTGGTTCGGCGCTTTTCTGGCTCTCAGCTGCGCCGCCTCGACGGCGAGATCTTCCCTCAGAAGGCGTAATGGCCAGAACCCGGGGAGCTGCAGCATCTGCATTAACACCTCGCCGGGTCCGTCTCCGAGGGCCCGGCAGCCGAGGACAGCGCCTTCCCTTCACACCTCGTTACTCCCGTTCCCTCCCGTGACCTTTCCCTGCAGGCAAACACGCCACCCCATGAGACCGCAAACCAATCAGTGCCCCCCCACCATCCGGCCCAACCTCTCCTGACCCGTCTTCTTTGTTTCATTCCCTTTTTGCCCAAACACACTGTCATAGACTCTCCTGCTGACTGCTGTGGTTTTCCCAGGCTTCCATCATCCTCCTCCACTCTATCAGTCAGTCAGCGCTGTTTACATTCAGGTGATCTTTTTTCTTTAAATCACTCCAGCGGAAACTGATGTGACCTTGAAGAGAAACGCCTGAGTCTTTTAAACCTGAGGAGGAAGGAGAGAGCTCTTTGAAAGTCTTATCTTTCATGCCTCTGCGCAGTAGGTTGTCTCTTTTGTTTTTGTTTTTTTTTTGACCAGCCATTACAAAAAATCAGGACGGGCTTGAATGCATCGAGCCTTGGAGAGTGAAAATGGAGTTTCTCCGAGTGAAAGGGAAGTGGGGGCCCGGTGGCAAGGTTGCGTGGTTTGTCTTTGACGCTCCTGGACCCGACTCGGGCGGCTCACCTTGACTGGGTCATTTATTCAGACACACTCTGAGTCACCTGGCGCTGAGAGGCTCAGAGACAATTACTTTCAGCCTTCATGGAGCCATGATGCCGGGGCGCCAGAAAACATCTATATTTTGAACCTCCGATGACTTGTCAGAGATCCGACATTAATAAACCTTGTTTTTTTTTTCCCCGATGCTGAATAGAGAATTAAAACAGCCTCTCAAACACAACCTAGACTCAAGAAAAAAGGCCTTTTTGGATAGCGTGTGAAAGATTTAAATGCATTTGTTCCTGCAGGTTTGATCTGCAAAGTCACGGGAGAGTTGGACACTTCTGGTTGGAGGAGGACGCTCGGTGTTTAACGGCGTCTTTGCTCGGACCTCAGAGCTTTTAAAATGAGAAAATAGCTGCAGGTACGCTGCCGGTTATTGTGTTCGCGTTATGAGCAAACTGATCCGATTACAGCCCGTTACGTTTTACATCCGCGTTGTGATGCACAATCCCACACAGAAGGATTTGAGGTAATATGGAAAATGAAAAAAAAAGAAACAGCTTGTACAACTTTATAATGTCACAATCCCCCTTTTACCGGCCTCCTGTAAGCCCACGTTAAGGTGAGCGACAGCGGATGGCGCTGCCTCGTCGTTGATTCTCCATCACTTCTGAGGACGTCGTCAGGTGTGCAGACGCGCCAGTCGAACACCTGCAGTCACGTGACTCGAATCGGCATCGTCTCAGTGAAAAATCATCTGAAACGATGTGATCTTTCTCTAAGATTCCAGTGTTTAAAAGAATAAATGTCCCCTGTAGGGACACTGATACGACGCTTTACCTTTACAAAGTCTGGTTCTTGGAGCTGTGGCTGCTAACAGTCTTATTATTTCCCAAAAAAACAATATGAAACTAGGGGTTCAACGGTCCAGGTGGCTCACGGTACGGTCCGTACCGCGGTTTTTGTGTCACGGGTTCGGTACAGTTTCAGACCACCCGCTACCCTAAACCCGCGATCGCAAGCCAATGCACCGCAAGAGCTAATGCTAACAGAGAACTCATCACCCTCCCTGCTGCTAAATCATATTATTACTTTTACTAAACGGTGGTTAAATCAATCATCTAATCAGAGTGCGAATTATACAATGACAATTGGGGGGTCAGCATTTTCTAGAGATGACAAAAATGACAATTTTTCCCTTCTTTAGGGGGGTCGAAGTTGTAATTGGGGGGTCAAACCCCCCTGTAATCCGCACTATGCATCTAATAAACAAAGTAAACTTACCTTGGAGTAAATGTAGGTGTGTTTTGTAACTTTCCTCACGTTCAGTTGTGGACGGACACATAACTGAACCTATAGCTGCATTTTTCCAGCGTTTGTTTTGGTTTGGGAAAGAGAATAAAAATGTCTCCTCCAAACGTTCTGGACACCTCGAGTCACTGTTGCAGGTCCCCAGCAGCAATATTTCAACATGGCGTTATTATAGTATAATATTAACACTGATGATACACATATGAAAAATAGCGAATAAACACAGTCCTTAATGCAGGCGCAGCAAAAGATAGTCCGACCTAGCAGCTAATTGACCTTTCGGTAAGCACCGCCCCCTTCCTAGGGGGCGGTGCTTACCAAAAGGTTAATTAGCGTCCAGCCTGCAAGCTTTGGGCATCGAACATCTGTTTCGGAAAGAAAAAGTCGTAACAAAAATGACCCGAACACAATCCGACGCTTTTAAAACCGTTGTTTCTTTCCTGCAGCCGCAGCAGTGAACCCGCCATCTTCCCCCGTGAACTCGACCTGACGGGTCCACATGGGAGAGCGACCCTCATTATGAATAAAATATCATTAATTAACTTTATTGAATGAGTCACAGTGTGGCTTCCACCACACGGCTCCCTCAGGGTCCCTCGCCCACGACCCAACCTTGGCCCGTTCAGAGCCAGCGAGCCAGAGTCCTTCCCATCAGCCCCCTCTCCCCTCCCCGGTCCAGCCTGCCTCTAGGTGACCCCCCCCCCCCCCCGTCGTTGCTTAGAAAGCTGCCAGTAATTTATAATGTTGTGACAGTCAAATAAACAGGGCCGCCGCCGCCTGCTGCAGAGAAAAGTCCGTATTAAGGGGAATCAAAACAGCTCCAAATGGTGCCTTGAATGGAAATAATCTTGGTGTAAGATCTGTTCTGGGCTGGCTAATTTAAATTTGTTCAGGGTGACAGCTTAGTGGAAGAGGGACATAATGAAGTCCATTATCATCAGTGGTGCAAATTCTAAAGAACGATAACTCTCATTATCAGCGCTTTCCTGTATACGAAGGAAATATGTTCATCCATTATAAAATGTGCTGAGAATGACAACATGGAGCAAACATAAGACGACGGAAGCTGTGACTCGCTTCTAGGAGAGAGGAAAAAAAGGAATAGAGCTAGCGGGAGACTGGACAAGTCTTTTATTTTTTTGTACAATGCCTTCACAGGCTTTATTTATGGATGAGGTGATGGTGATTTTCACCGCGTGAAAGAGGGCCACGGACTGGATTTTAACACAGTCAAGGCTGTAATAGGTTGATAATTTTGATATCTCAAGATTCTCTCTGCGACGGCGCGCAGCTTGTGCTTTTATTTACAGCGGCCCGTACTCGTGGTAATCTGACATCTGCTAGACCATGCCAGACCTTGAGCAGTGTCTTCCCCAGGCATTATCTCATAAAAACAGGGCCTTGATAAACGCTGTTCCAATAAACAGGCGGCAAAAAATAACAGCCAGTCATTTTGGACGGAATTAACTGATAAACAGGGAAATGAGGGACGTCTCCCGATCTGTAATCCACGATAACCACAGCTCCGCTAAACATAGGAAGCAAGCACTTCAACCTGCTTCTAAAAAATAAATCCACTTCAAAAAAAAAAAAAAAAGTATTAAAAATATGTTTGGTGTCAGATTAAAGGAAGTTTGGAGCCGACAAAATGTGTTGCTGAATGAACTGGAGTGGAAGAGAAGGGACAGGTGTGATGGTAGACGCGTACATGCTAATGTGCAGGGGCGTGCACACATCCAGGGGGCGTGCACAGATCCAGGGGGCGTGCACAGATCCAGGGGGCGTGCACAGATCCAGGGGGCGTGCACAGATCCAGGGGGGTGCGCTAGAGGTCTTCAGAACTACCCGACAACCCGAAAACTAGAGGTTCCGACCCAAATCGGGTCTCGGGTCCATTCAAAAGACGTGACTCCGGGTTCGGGTCGGAATCGGTACAGTTAGTCTCGGGTCCGGTCGGTGCTCTCTGACAGGCTGGGTCCACGTTTACGAGAGAGAGAGAGAGAGAGAGAGAGAGAGAGAGAGAGGTAAAGATGTCGGCAGTGTCAGCCGTCACTCAGCCTCCCCTCCCCCTTCCATCCAATAGGCTCCAAAAAGTCATGTGATTGTGTGACTTGCGCTACGTTGCGCCGTGAGCTATAGTTTTTACAGCAACAAGCGCGGAGCGCGAACTGAAACAGAAACTACGTGACGGTGAATATGCCGAGGACAAAAGCAATTGGGAAGAGTGCGGTGTGGACGTCCTTTGTTGTAATTGACCTTTCGGTAAGCACCGCCCCCTCCCTAGTTACTGTTGCAAGGTCGGACATTGTCGCTGCTCCTCCATTAACGACAATGTTATTTTCCCATTTTTCCGATGCCTATCAACCGTATTTACATTACACTAGAATAACTATAATGATTGATTTAACCACTGTTTACTAAAAATAATGATATGATTTAGCAGCAGGAAGGGTGATGAGTTCTCTGTTAGCATTAGCTCTGGTCCATAGGTCTGTCCCACACCAGAGCTATGTTAACAGTCAGACAGTCGCAGCATTGTATCAATATAATTAATAAAGTGACATTAACATCACTAGCCTCACATTATATCAAACAAAATAAATATCCATATATATTTGTAGACAACGAGGCAGGCTTAGCTGGAATGCTAACGGAGAGATGTTTTCACTCATCACCCTCCCTGCTGCTAAATCATATTACTTTTACTAAACGGTGGTTAAATCAATCATCTAATAAACAAAGTAAACTTACCTTGACGTAAATGTTGGTGTGTTTTATATATATACATATCCTATTAGCTTAAGCAGTTGCTACCAATAGCATCTGTATCCACATAGAAAATAACGACGTGGATTTATTGTTGTTTACATCACGTAGCCTATGTAGCAACTGAACCGGTAGAAGAAGACAACTTTAGGTAAGAAAACCAAGTTTTATTCAACGCTAGAAAACTTTAACATGAGCAACTATGGGCTGGATTGTCTCGGTTCTATTCGGGTAACTCGGTTCGGTTCGTGATCGAAAAACTAAAGACCTTGGATTTTTACGGGTCCATTCGGGTTCAGGTCCATGAAAGTGGACACATCCAGGGACGTTCACACATCCAGGGGTCAACAATGCACTCCTAATTAACAAATACTGATTTAAATGTAGGTTCTGCCCTAAAATAATGTAAATTAATGACACAATTGCTACAAGTTTTCAGCTGGATTCTTATTCTGCAAATCCATTTATTGCCCAAAGGATATTTTAGCAAGTTTTAACAGTAAATCAATATCTCCGTACACGGCCATGCATGGATCCAACATTTTCATGATGCCTGCAGACGGCGCGACAGCAGCAGGCCAGATGTTTAACGGAAAACGAGGCCTGAGAGGAGATTCACCTGTTCCACCTGTCCGGTCCGGTCTGGAAGCAGGATCAAAGAAGATTACGGTCCAGTAGGGGTGTACGATAACTATCGGGCCGATAACAGGAAATTATGACGTCATCCCGATAACTCCGATATCACGACGAATAGCCCCGATAACATATATATTTCTGTCAACACAGCAGTGTCTCGCTCCCTCTGAGCCTTGAATGACCGGCAGTGAATGTTATGTTCAAGTGACGTCGGCATAATCAGAAAAACGATTACTCAATCAGGAAAATCAAAAAATACCCCCTCATGCCAGAAAACAACTTAACTCGGTCATAATTTTAGTAGTTGCTAACTTGAATCCATATTCGCAGTATTTCCCCACATGTTACACATTAAAAAGAAAAAAAATAGAAAATACTGAAAGAACGACTAGCAAACGAGGGAACGTGGGAATTTACGTTACACCTTGAATGCAGCCTGCAGCACAGCGCTGATCACAACAAACATGGCGGCGTGGAACTTTGTTAAAGTTTCAGAAGAAGATAGTTTGGTGGTTATTTGTGACGAATCCTCCGAGTGAATTCTACGAGGAGGGAAGCACAAGCTTTAATACGTAAAACCTGATCAGCCACCTACAACATAATCACTTCCATGGAGTTTTGAAATCGCGCTAATGTGAGCTAACGGAAGTTAATGCTAACGTGCGCAAACCAGCAGCAGTCTCCCCTCCCCTCATTCCTCTCATCTAAAGCTTCCATGAGATTAAAAAAATAAAAAATAAAAACTGCTGAACCTCATTTACTTTAATTAAAGGTATTAATTTAAATGGAACCACAAGTCAAAATCCTTTAAATGTTAATCTTTTTCAGTTAGTAATTCTGATGCATGTATTTCCATCAGTTCAAGGAGCCTTTATTCTTTTTTTATATCAGTCAGTAATGAACCTTATTTAAGTTAATGTGAGATATCAAATAGGTTTGTTTGATAGATTTACAAAAATGGTTGAGAGGCTTGCCAATAGTTTTTCACTGGAAAAAATAAATATCTGTTCATTTAAAAAGTCTAAACTATCTTTGGTTTTGTTCATAGTATTGATGTAATGATCTTAGGTATATGTGTGTGTTATCTGTTATCGGTATCGGCCTTTAGGAGCTGAAAGTTATAGGTTATCAGTATTGGTTTTAAAAAAACAATTATCGTGCATCCCTACGGTCCAGTTAAGGTGCACACACACGGTAGCATTTTCATCAACTGTGCATGTGGAAAGCGTCAGGTCCTCTGCTATTTACGTGTCCCAGAGAAACAGCGCCTGACTGCTAGTAAGGAAAGCCCACTCGGCCCAAAAACACCCGCGTCCACTTGTACCGCTCCGCTGTAGGAAACAACACTCACCAGAAATACCTCGTAGGGCGTGGGCTTGATACAATTATCTGTTCACTTATCCTTACAGCAGCTTCCTTGATTATCTTTCAAGACAGTTTTGTGTTGATACAAATACAGTCAGGAGTATTTTTTAACCTCCTTAAAGGACAGTGAATCTGCTGCATCTGCAACGCCGCTCTACCCAAACATCCGGTGCATCCGGTGCTTTGTCGCTGTGATGCTCTGATTGACTCCACCGGCTCTGCACTGCAAAAATAACATCAAAATTAACTTAATATCAATAAAAGAAGGATTCAGGTATTTTACTCAAGGCCATGAAACTGGACGGCAACAAAGTTTCAGCCGGTTATTCCAACAACCTCAGAGCGCCGCGGTGAATCTTTTAAGTAGCTGCCGTTGTTTTCATTATGAAAATCAGATGCAAAGTCTTGGGCGTGTGCGACTTTCAAGGCGCGCACATATCAAACACGCTCGTCCTCTGACGGCGTCCGCTGCATCTGGTTGCCGCTCCAACTCCGAGGGATCGTCGTGTCCCGAACATCCTTTAGCGACCCCCTCTTTCAGGTCAACATTAGCACAAAGAGCTCCAGCTACCTGATACGCCCTCGTCAAATTTACCGCACGGTTGGACTCGTGCTGTTAAATCTGAAGATGAAAGAATCACCAAGGGCAAAACAGCTCCCAAGGCTATATACAAAATATGTAGACTTGCATAACACTGAGGCACAATTAAAAGTTTAAATGGACCTTCCATGAATATTACTGACTTTGAAAATATCATAATTAGCCTCAAGCCCGGCTGACATGCAATATATATATATATATATATATATATATATATATAAATATATATATATAAAGTCCACGCAGAGTTTATTTATTAATCTGCTGCACAGACAAGTTCATCCCTGCAATTACACGGTGAAACCCAGAAATAGGATGCAAAATGCACTTAAGAAAAAAAAAAAAGCATCTAATTAACTGAGCAGCTGTAAATGTGGACATCTAGAGGTCTGACCGAGACACGCATCTGTTTCAACCGTTTCAACGTATAAGTCCAACTCCGTTGCAAGAGATAGAGAAGGGCAAACGCAACAGACGAACGGGAAGGAGGGGGGGGGGCATCTGAGAGAGAGATGGGCTGAGGAGGGGATGATAAGGAATCACAGATAAATTCTCCAGGGCGCAGACGTGTTCCAGAGAGGAGTGACCAATCAAGATAAAGTGAAAGAGGGGGTAAAATGGTGATAAGAGTGATGACAGAGTGTAAAATGACTCAGTCGGGCCCGGCGGTGGCCTTGGTTCTGACCTCCTGCTCCTCATCCCAGCTCAGCGGACGACCGCGGTCCAAGACTCCGCCGGCTGATTACGGGACGCCGTTGGAACCTGCTGATTTTTGACGAAAGGAAGGAAATAAAAAAAAAAAGCTAAAAACTCCCCAAACGCACGGACCCGTCCACACTCATTTGTCACTGCCGCTGAAAACCAGAAGTTTCAGATTCTACGCGCCTGCAGGTGAAGCAACTTTGACTGTGACTTCCAAAATTCATGCACCTGTGTGAAATGTGATTAGTGTTGTGTGTTTTCTAATGTGCCACTGCGAGGATTAAGCGTCGGCAGGAAAAAACCAGGAGCGCTAATTGCCCTCTAGGAAGGTGCAAACGCAACGTTGCGCACTGAAACACTGAAACATTGCTCTATGATCAAGCTTTCTGCCATTTCAAAGCATGAACGTAGAGAAAAGGGCAAAAAGGAAAAGTCTTTGATGCCTGCAGCTACAGGTGAGTGTTTGGCAAGCCTGTAAAAACTTTTTTTCCAGTTCTTGTTCATTTCTGATCTCGGGTCTGTCCGGAGATTTTCAAAACTGTTTAGGTTCGAGCTACAGCTGAAATCAGACGTTTAACCACCTTCTCTCGCGTTACATCAGAATAAACTCCCATTTTAGTTTTAAGCTAGGATTACTGAAACTATTAGTATTTGCTAAATGCCAGAATAACGAGAGAATAATTGTTTTTTTGTTTTCAAAGTCAGACGTTTACATTGGCTGCGGTTACATGATGTTTTTTAATTCGGAATTAAAATTAGGAATTAAATAATTCCGAATTAAACTATTTTCCTTCGAGTTTACATGGAAATAGTAATTCCGAATTAAGGTTTACATGGAAAACACGTTAGTTCTGCTTTATCCAACTCCGCTTTAGGTCTGGGGGTTGGGAAGGGTTCTGATTGGATAGGCGGGGCGGACGTCTTTACATCTACCGGAAGAAAACAAACTTAGCTAACTGATTAGCAACAACATTCCACTTATTTTTGACCTGGGTGGCGTCTCTATCTGTGAAACCTCCTTCATTTAACCTAGCCGCTTTGAAAAGCTCACAATTGTTATGTTTCCTGCCATCTGTTCTTTTAATTATTTCCAGTTCCTCCAAGCTATTTATTAAATAAATCGTCTCTGCTCTTGAACACTGTTTACTGCGTGCTGCCGGAATATAAGCGTCATCACGACAGACGGGCAAGAGAACGAGCATGCGCAGAAAGACGGGAATTAATTTAAAGAGGAATGAGTGTATACATGACCGCGGAATTACTTAATGCGGAATTAAAATGGGAATAAACCAGCCACTTACTTCGGAATTAAGTTAATTCGGAATTGACATTTTCATATGGAATTAAGTGTTTACATGGTAACTTTTATTCGGCTTTAACTTTAATTCTGGATTAAAGAGGAATTAAACTTCCCATGTAAACGCACCCAGTGTTAGGTAGGGTTGGGCACCGAAAAATGATTCCAAGTAGGAATCGGTTCCTAACGCCCAGTTCTGGAATCGTATAGAAGATTTTTGAATTTTGATTCCTTTTTTCAGTTCCTAAATGTCTGCGCAATTTTTTTTTTGTTTTGATTTACTGCACTAGTTCGTTGATGTTACTCAACTAGTGGCTAGTGGCGACATCACGTCCGTCACCGACGGGACTTCTCTCGCCACAACATGGATCCCAAGAGACGCCGCTCTGGAGTTTGGCTGCATTTCAGTCCAGGAAATGACGGCTACCTGGCGCAGTGAAACACCTGCGGGAAGCGTGTTACTGACAAAGGAGGGAGCACGACTAATATGGCAAAACACCTTCACCTGCATGGCATCACAAAAATAAACGAGTGTAGCGTATTTAATTCACTGAGTTGCTCCCGTCGCTTCTTCAACTGCAACAGAGTCTGTCTTCATCCAGAAACTCTTGCCTTCTCATCTACAGTGGTAGCTCTACTTACGAACGTTTCTACATACGAAGTTTTCAGGTTACAAAACGCATCAACGGGAAAATACTGCCTCTAGTTACCAAAGAAATTTCAGGATACGAAAGGCATAAATACAGTAGCGCTGCTACTCGCAGCTCCCAGAGTTTACTGAACGTAAACATACTTGTAGCTGCTCTGCCATTGGCTATCGGCTAGCATCTTCCTGGTATCCCATTGGCTAGGAGGGCCCCTTGTCTGTATGAGCGTAACCCAGCAACCCAGGTAAACAAACAATTTCAATTAATTATGTTTTTGCCAGCATTTATCTGTCTGTCTGTGTTCAAGATAACTAAAAAAGTTATGGATGGATTCTCATGAAATTTTTTGTCAGAAATGTGAAAAGGAAGAACTGATTTCATTTTGGTTCTGATCCGGAAGAAATCCTGGATTCTGGATCACTTTCAAATTTACGATAATTGTTGCGTTTAGTGGAGGTCTGCGCTCTCTGAGTGCTTTTCTAGTTCTAACATGTATTTCTTACAGGTTTTTATGTCATTTCATGTATTATTTATAATTTATAAAGCAGGTTCGTCTCTGGGACTCAGAACCGTCTCCTTCCTGAGGACTATGATGGTGGACGTTCCCATGGTGGTTCTACTGGTGGAGAACTGTTGGAGCAGATGAACGCGGCTCCTTCACACATCTGGGAACTGGACCAGGATGAACCAGACTGGTGGAGGTCCACAGTTCTCTACTGATATCTTGGCTGGTTTCTTTTGATTTTCCCATGTCGTCACACAATGAGGCAGTGAGTTTGAGGTGTTAAAATACATCCACAGGTGAGACTCCAGTTAACTCAGATGTTGTCACTGAACCTATCAGAATCTTCTAAAGCCATGACATCATCATCATCTCTCTCATTATTTTCCCATTTACCCAATAAAAATAATTTTAGTAGTCCTAACTGACCTCAAACAGGAAAGGTTTAGTCTGATTTCATGTCAGACAAACAAAAAACGATCCATTTTTATTTCTATACAGCGTATGCAAACTTCTGGTTTCAATTGTACGTGAGAGCAGTGACCAAACATTCTCGCAAGGCAGTCCACGATGAACGCTGAGATGTTTTCAGGATCGTTAGACCTTTAAAGGACCTTTGTCTTCACCTTCACCTTCTCATTTACAATCTGAGGTTTGCTTCCAAAATGTCTTCGTCAAATCAAAAGTGAAGCGGGAACCTCGTCAGAAGTACCTTGATGCACAGCTCCAAATGCTGTCAGGTAACAAAAAGAGACAAAAAAAAAAAAAAGCTGATCAACCTTAGCAGCGTGAACGCCGTCTGGACACCAACGTCTTCAAATAAACCAACAGAGGAACGTGTGGACTCGGCGTCCAGGTGTCGGCGGTCGTATTTCACAGCATCTTAAATAGAAGTCGGAGACAAACTGCAAAAAAGAAGCTGTTTCGTCTCCATCTCAACTGCCAGTTGGCGCGGTGACGATGGTCCGCCGGTGAAGATACGAGTCTGTTCAGGTGGTTGAAGCTGGGAATGTAGCATAAAAGTTTAACAAACATTAACACTTTGATGCAGTGGCACCACGTGTGAATATGTCCCTGTGTTATAACAGGATAACTGCTAACTAATACTCTAATATTCTGCAGAGTACAGTGATGCCTTATTTTTCGTGGTTAATGGGGACCGGCGCCCGCCCGCGAAAATCAAAATCCGCAAACTGCAGCAGTGTTTAAAATATGTTTAAAAACCCCAAAAAAGTAGCGAGGCACTGTAGCGAAACAAGACAAAGGCTCAACTGTGTGTCTTTCTGTTTCCTTCACAGCCTCTGGTCTCTGAACCGTAGTAAACAAACTGCTGGTATTGTGCTATTTTTGGCTCATAATTAGCGGCTAACACGCTAACAACAACAAAAGAAAAAGTCTGGTTTTCTCTGCATGGAACGGGAACTTTATTCTGACACTGCAGGAACTTGTAACATCACACAGGTTGTATTGTTGGGCTCCTGTCGGTTAACAGAGAATGTAAATCTATACACGCTGGGCTGCTGTTGATGCTCACTACACTTTTCAGCTAACGCCGTTTTCATTCTGCCGTCCCATGACACACACACTACATTACCCATAAGGCCACCTTCTTAAAGGGGCCAGGCTGGCTCGCAACATTTCTTCGCTGTGAGAGAACGCGCACAACATCCTGTGATATTTCCGTAATTTTTTCTTGATTTTTTTATTATATATTTTTCTGAAAAATGCGTGAATAACTTAAACCACGGAACTTAAAGCGCAAATTGGCGAGGGATCACTGTATGTCACGTGTAAATTGAGCCTATATTTGTGTAATCGGGTACATAGCTCGGTGCTTTTCTACATTTTAAAGCCGAATGAGCAGCAGAAAAACGCATCTTAAATCTCCCAGGACAACAAACTCCTGTGTCTTTTAAACGATCCGGCGTCCTTGGTGCAAATTAAACTCAAATACGCCTGGAAACTCTTCATTTTCCTGGCTGCACGTACGTTTTTGCAGGCAGCTGACGGGGATGGGGGGGTGGTGGGGGGGATATTTTGTTTTCTGAACAGTTGACAGTTGCAAAGTACACACATATTGACAGTGATTAGAGTCCATGAGGGCTCGGCGCCGATGAATATTCAGCAGCACCTGTCTGCAGCTGAACCTGCGGCTCAGCGCTGCGTTTCTGGAGCTCCAAGATGGAGGCCTGCTTTACTCTGAAAAATGAGAAATCACGAGCCGGCGTGTGCAGGCGAATGCTCATCAGGACGCGCGCTTACTACCGAAAAAAGAGCTGGATGTGTTTGTTTCTGAATGCTTTTTTTTTTTTTTTTTTTTTTTTTGCACCAACATGGGAGATGCTCTCCAGTTTCATTGTACGATGTCGTATAAGGACAATAAAGGATATTCTGATTCATTTTGTTTCACATTTCAATTTTCATATTTGTTCTGCCTTTTATTGTCTTTTTTTTTTTTCTGTAACTGTTCGTAGATGCATCCTGCTGCTGTTTCCGGAACATTCCTGTCTGGAGGTGACAGGACAGGAAGTGAAGGATTCGCTACTCGGACGACTCGCGGCCTTTTGGCGGCTTTTCGAGTGGTGTCTGGGTTCATCGACGCCAACGATGAAGCGGTTTGTTCCGTCACATCCTTGAACGTCACTCCAGGCCGCCCGGACCCGAACGGACCGGCTGGATTTCTCCGCTGTGGGACGTCACGTTTCTCAGTCGCTACTCATTTTATCCGTTTTTTATGCAGTTGAGCGAACCGACCCAGCGCCATTACAGAACAACAGGCGTCCGGCAGGTGGTGGGTGTTTAATTTCCTGCACACACACACACATGCTCACGCTCCCAGGTATGTGGCGCACCTGCAGGGCGCCTCTCAGCTTCCTCTGGTGGTGACCCCGCCGCCGCCGCCTCCTGTGTGATTAATTTGTTTAGCCCGTTATGAGCTGATCTGCGTGCGGCACCGGCGTTTTCGGGACACGTTTCACCTTTTGTGACTTTTGAAGAAATTCTGCTGAAATATACCTGAGCACACACAGGTGAATTTACAAAAATGCATTTACAAAGAAAAGCGAGTTTAATCCCGTTTCCATGTTTCCTTCCTGTTTCTTCTGAGAAAAAGGTTTTTGGTGCAAAGCTTTAATTTTAACACCAGAAAACCATCAGGCTTTACAAGGGTGTTTTAAATAAGATGGCGGGTCTGAAAGGATTAAAGGAGATGGGGTGGGGGGGGTGGGGGGGTCTTTGCGATGCCTTATGCATAAAACAGCTCTGCCCCCCCCCCCCCCCACCTACACATGCGGTTCATTCCTGTTTACTTAAGTGAGGATGCATTGTTCACTTACGCTGCT
Organism: Hirundichthys speculiger; assembly: GCA_018398805.1. NCBI lineage: Eukaryota > Metazoa > Chordata > Actinopteri > Beloniformes > Exocoetidae > Hirundichthys > Hirundichthys speculiger. The sequence continues at coordinate 22,068 of JAGFBZ010002209.1, read as the reverse complement.
TTTGTTGCCCACACAACCGCCGGACCAGTGAAGTGAAACGTTCACTTCTCCGAGGCGGCGGCGGCGGCGGCGGCGGCGGCGGCAGCAGCACTTTCTCGGATTTCACACCGAGGCCCTGTTGTTAATTAAACAAAAACGGCTCTGTGTGTGGTTCTGGCTAACGATTGGGTCGGGCCGAGATCCTTTTCACATCAACAAAAGGCCGCTGTCACGGGCGAACGCCGGGCCGCGGATTCTTCCGTAATTGCAGTTTGCAACGCACGCTGAACACGGCGGGAACGGAGAGTGGAAACGTTTCTGACCGGTACCGAACACGACTGACGAACTGGAAGGATGAATGGCGGCGACGGATGAGGCTCCGGACCAGTGGCGGCTGGTGAAAAAAATCTTAGTGGGCCTGGTGAGCCAACATTTTTCCTGCCTAATCTAGCATAAGCATTAAAATGAACAGTCGGAAAATAACTACAGGTCCACAATAATAATTTAATTTCAGTTTCCAGTTTCACAGAAGAAGTAACAATTTACAGCTTTATTAGACTTTATGCTATCAAGTACTATACAATCAAGGGATAAATTGGTGCAGCCTCTCCAATAAGACACCAGCTGTTGAATCCGCTCAGCTGTTGTGTAGCTTCATGAATCCATAGAACCGCTCCTGTATATTGTTGCGTCCATCAATGTACCTCAGTACCAGGACTAGCTGACATCATGTTCCCACATTACTAATTCAAAATCACCACAAAATTTAACACAATTGATTATCTTGGATAAAATATTACAGTTTTTATCTACCTCTTCATTGTGCCTTCTTTCACCAATGTGGTGCCCATCATCTAGCTGCGTTGCTATGCTAATCTTTCCGAGCACAGCTAGCTTTACGCAGTTTTCCATGTGAACTTTCGATCTCTGATGTTTCTTGATCTGCTCAGAGGAGCTTTAAGTCAGTTAGTCCAGCCTTTGTCCAAGTCCAATCACATCTGTCACTTCTGAAGAGGATACAGGGGAAACAGAAAAGTGCATTAGCTGCTCCACAACCTGCAGCCACGTCTCACGGTTTAACCAGCGCCGACAAAAACTCAGTTTGGAGGATTTACCTTTCTCCTTCATTTACTGGATAAGGTTAATTTTAGGCTTGTCGGGTCCCAGCTCCTTAACGAGAAGTTTTTCCTCCGTCGTCCGTCTCGCAAAAACGTACATTAATAATTATTTCACCGAATTTGGTGGAAGCTGCTCTTGAACGTGCTGTCACCACCGTCGCCATCTCTCTTCCTCGTCGCCGTATTTTTTTTTCGAGTCTGGGAGTCGCTCTACGAAATAAAACTATCGCTGGCCCTTCACGTAGCTCTAGCTAAACTTTCACGCATTTTACGTAGCAGTTGGGGCTACATTTCCAGCGCCCCATGGGCGTTAAATTTGATGACGTTGATAGGCCAATTATCAATAATTTTTCCCCTAGCAACCATAACCGGATTGGCTATTTAGCTGCAGGTCAGCGCCCCGTGAGAGAACGATGCACTGTAGGTCGGTGGACATTCACTGTTTAATGAGTGTCAGTTGGTGGAAATGTTGTTTAAATTATTTAAATCGCCTTAAGCACACACATATTAAGTAAATCTGATGCTGATCAAAAAAATAAATAAATGAATAAATATTTTTCCCCTCCACAGCTGGTGGGGCAGAGCCCCAGCGCCCCCTATGGGCCAGCCGCCTCTGCTCCTGACACACCCAGGCCCGCCTTGTTTATACGTCTAATTATGCAAATGTAACCACCGTAACAGCAAACAGGTGGACAGTAACACACGGTGCATTTTTCCCAAAATGTTGTCAAGTCAGTTTCAAAGAAAACTTCTGAAACGCGGCGAGGAACTAACGTTCATTTCTTAGCATTAATGCGAGCAGGTTCTTAGCATTTCGGCTCCATGTCGGGATCCAAATTGCACCGCTGGAGGGTCACGTGTCACGCGGCATCCGTGCTCGTTGGGCATGAACGCACGAAAGACTCTCCTGCAGATGTAGGCGTCTGCAGCTTTAGTAAATGCAAACCTTAGCTGCCAATGTCTGCATTTTAAACATCTCCTACCCGATCTTTGAAATGCAACCGGACAAACCCCGCCGCCAGAAGAGTCGCGGTCATTCTCATCGACTACTCATCTCATCTACTCCGGCGCTCAGCTCGACTGACCGAGGCTGCACACGGGAACGCCGATCTTCAAGATACCGACGCCCCGTTAACCCCCGTGTGAACGACTCAGAGGACTTTAGAAGATATCTGAACCTCGTAAGAGGAAAGGGTCCGTCTATACGCTGAAAAAACTAATTTTATTTGACAGAGCTCAGTCCTTTTGAACGCACAATTCCGGAAAGATCAAGACGTCACGAGATCTGAGTTTTAAACGAGCGGACGCCCACGTAGGTCGAGGAGAGATTTCAACCGTGTAGGAGGGGAGGTTTTGTTTTAGTCGAAATGCAAAAGCAGATTTAATTTGGCGCCGCTCATCAGATTCAGCGGAGAGGACGAGACGTGGCGACGAGCAGATTACAGCGAGTTACCTCAAAGCGATCCGGTTAAACCCGTAATCTGGCGAATCCAGCCGAGCAGGCTGCGCTCGGAAGCGCTTCGCTCCCGAAACCGGAGGACGGAGCGAAGCCTGGACCACGCCGCTCCCTGGAATCGAGCTTTACGGCGCCGCCGTCGCTCCTGAACGTCAAACTGCAAACGTCAAAGCTTCAGCAGCAGTGAAACCCAACTCAGCTGCAGGAAAGGAGAAGCCCACACTTCCTTCTGCTCTCGGCTCTGATCCGTCAGCGTTCTGCTGACACATCCCTCGCCGCTGCATCTCTGGTGCGGCCGAGTTTACCGCGAGTTTACCGCGAGTCACCGGAGACCAAAACAGGAACGAGCAAAGAAAAACAAAAACAAGGCGTCTCACCGGTGGAAGCCAGGATGTGAGCCAACCACCTTCCTGCACACAAAAATACCACATGCAGGAATAAATTAGCTCCGCTACACTCGGATGAAGGTTCCCCTGAACCGTTCGCTACGGGCCCGAGAGGCGCCGAGGTCTTCCGCTGCGGCGCCAGCTTCTCCTTGTTTTAGTTGACTCATGTACGGTGATATAAGCCCGTAAATATAGATGCATATTTTGGATCCCTGCCTGACAAAGCCAGCTGGTTCTCCTGGCAGAGAGGGAAATAGGTAGGTGGGCGGCAGCTAGATCTGGGACTGATACCGCCGTTTAAGCACCATCAGCGATGATCACATTTGATCACACTGATCAGAAATTAAAAAAAAAAAAAAACACCATTTACATTTTTTTGTTTCCAGCAGCACAAACACACCGAGGGAGTCTGATAAGTTGTTTCTGCAGTTCAGCCGTTAGCCGCTACCGTCTGTCAAAATGCAGTATTTTGTGTGAGGCGAACGGCGCTATAGATAGGAACTGTAACCCCTCCATCCTGTAGCTATGGAAACAATAATGAGGTCACTGTGCTATTTTAGCTGAGTTTACTCGCAGATCATTACTGACATTACCGCCGTCAGCTGAAGTTTGTGCGAGTTCAGGGAGACGGAGTCCTGACGCGAAACGGAGAGACCGTGACACGCCGGGTAGCGTTGAGCCGCTAACTCACGAGGAGCTCGTTAGTCGCCGCAAACACTTCAGAGCCGTTTTCATTGATGTCAAAAACCTGAAGAAAAGTCCAGATATCCACTCTTCTTTAAATCCATTTTAATTGCACATTGTTTGGCCTCACATCTGTGGAGAAACTGTCACCGACAGGAAGTCGTCTCTGAACCAAACAACTGTTTGGGGAGCAAACATGAGCGTTCACGTCGTATCTGAAGGTGCCATCTAACGAATTACTTATTTCCCCGATTAATTAAACCGCTTGTGAGGGGGTGCGTACGTCGAAACTCAAAAACATTGTTGTTTTTTAATTCATTTCTTGAAGGAGACTCGTAATTCCCCCTTTTTCAGATGTTGACGCGGTGTCTCGAGGCGCTAATGAAACGTCTTCTGTGGAGCGTTCTGGTGTGTCAAACACGTTTTATGTGGCCCTCGAGAGCTTGCGCAATATTGGCTTAAATTTTAAACCAATATTTTAAGACTTAAAATAAGCTTAATGCCGCTTTAAGAGCGCATGTTGACAATAAACTACACATCTCCCATAATGCATTTCGTCGTCGTTACCCACAATGATAACAGTATATCGCCAAGATGATTTTCAGAACTCTACAAACTAATCTCAACATGTCAACGAAAAAGAAAACTTGATGCACAAGGAAGGAAGTTTTATCAACGACGGGAAAAACGGAAATAAATACAGAATCCGTTATTTCACAATATAATAAGGTGTAGTTTAATATATTTTGACTTTCATTGCATTTTGTTACACTCATGCTGTCAATCTGGCCCTTCGAGGGCCACTATGATACTGATGTGTGTGACGGTGGATGTAGAGATGGGTAGATTAGTCCAACTCTGATCGGGGTCAGTGATGTCACACGACGAAGGTTCTAACAGCTAGCCCGGCTCGCGGGGCGGCAACGGAGACGTAACGGGGGTCCGAAGTGAGAGCTGTGCGACCTGGAAAGGTGCAACAGTGACGGGAGGACGGCTGCAGCGAGACCGACCGCCGCCGCCGGTGTGGCGAGAGAGACGGGCTGCGCGACCTGGAGGCGCCTCCAGCTGCTGAAGCCGAGCCAGACGGCGCTCCCCGTCTGAGGGCGGCGCTGCCGCCGTGGGTCCCGCGGGAACAACCAGGTAGAATCTGTTTTGTTTTTTTCATTTTATTGGCGCTCCTTCAGCGCCGTGTTTTATTCGGCGCCAGACATCAGGGGCTCGTTGCTGACTGGGACACTGGGGAGGTGATATCACGCCATGATGGGATCGGTGAGAGGGTGACGGTGGAGTGAAGGGATCTCCAGCACATTTTAATACCAATTCATTAGACGCCAGCATATGTATTATAATTAATTAATGATTTACCATCTACGCGATACTAGATGACAATATTAAACCCTTCCTTATATGCGTATATTGTCATCTCTTTATTCTCACTTGTTTGTCTTCGTTTTCTTCATTAACTCATCTATTTCTGTCTCTTCCGTCCACGGTCCTCCATAAATTTCTCGCTGTAAAAGATCAACGTTCATCAGCGCAGCGACGCCGGACATTTCCAGTAATAAACAACTTTAACTTGTTGTTAAAATGTGTTTTTAATCTTGTTTTTCAAGCTCCTTGTTACTCTGAAAAACACATTCACTGCGTAATGAGACAAACATTCAGAAACGCATGAAGACCGAAATAAAGATATTAGGCCAAGGTGTGATAAAGTTGACAATAAAAGTCCCGTTTATTGTTTTCTACACCTTTATAGTAGCTTTTTTGGAACATTAATCAACTAGAAACATGTCTGTTTTATATTCATTTTTACATTTTGCCTCTCTATTAAAGCAACATGATGGTCTCAGTTCTCTGTCCGTCTTAACGTAATTAAAACCACTGACTGAACTTCAACTTGCAAATTTAATATCACGTCTTGAATTACTCCTGTAGAAACTCCTCCACCCTTCAGTCGCTGCCCGACACCTGAAAAACGCCTACTTTTGTTCTGAAAACAAGGTTGAAGGATTAACTGCTTCACCTTTGGAGACGAGTGCCTCAACTTCATATGAGGAACAAGCAGCTAATGCTAATGCTAATAATGTATCAGATAACGAGTCGTTCTTTGTTGGAAAACCAAAAACAATTACCCATTTGTCTATTTACTGTTTATTCAGGACCTCTTGTGCACGTACAAGTCTTTACAGATGCCATCCAGAAGAAAGAGGGAAGGATGCATCACAAAGATCTGTAAATCTGGGTGCGTCAGAAAACTGTGAGCAGACGAGTCTACGTTGCTGCTCTTCACATCCTGGAGCTTCACATGATGAAGCTGGAGTTGGACCTGCTGGATCTGTGGACAGATCTCATCTGTCTCATCGGTTTCAGTCTCAGTCTCGGTCTCATCGGTCTCATCAGTCTCATCGGTCTCATCGGTTCAGTCTCAGTCTCATCAGTCTCATCAGTCTCATCGGTTCAGTCTCAGTCTCATCAGTCTCAGTCTCATCAGTCTCATCTCATCAGTCTCATCGGTCTCATCTCAGTCTCTCTCAGTCTCATCAGTCTCAGGTCTCATCAGTCTCAGTCTCATCAGTCTCAGTCTCATCAGTCTCAGTCTCATCAGTCTCATCATCAGTCTCAGTCTCATCAGTCTCATCAGTCTCATCAGTCTCAGTCTCATCAGTCATCAGTCTCATCGGTCTCATCAGTCTCTCATCGGTTTCAGTCTCAGTCTCATCAGTCTCATCAGTCTCAGTCTCATCAGTCTCATCATCTCATCAGTCTCAGTCTCATCGGTCTCATCAGTCTCAGTCTCATCGGTGTCATCAGTCTCAGTCTCATCGGTCTCATCAGTCTCAGTCTCATCTGGTCTCATCTCATCTCTCAGTCTCATCGGTCTCATCAGTCTCAGTCTCATCGGTCTCATCAGTCTCTCAGTCTCATCGCTCTCATCAGTCTCAGTCTCATCGGTCTCAGTCTCATCAGTCTCAGTCTCATCGGTCTCATCAGTCTCAGTCTCATCAGTCTCATCAGTCTCAGTCTCATCGGTGTCATCAGTCTCAGTCTCATCGGTCTCATCAGTCTCAGTCTCATCGGTCTCATCAGTCTCAGTCTCATCGGTCTCATCAGTCTCATCTCGTCAGTCTCATCGGTCTCAGTCTCAGTCTCATCGGTCTCAGTCTCATCAGTCTCATCGGTCTCATCAGTCTCATCAGTCTCATCGGTCTCATCAGTCTCATCGGTCTCATCAGTCTCATCGGTCTCATCAGTCTCAGTCTCTCATCTCAGTCTCAGTCTCATCGGTCTCATCGGTCTCAGTCTCATCAGTCTCAGTCTCATCTGTCTCATCAGTCTCAGTCTCATTGGTCTCATCAGTCTCAGTCTCGTCAGTCTCATCGGTTTCAGTCTCAGTCTCATCGGTCTCATCAGTCTCATCATCAGTCTCATCAGTTTCAGTCTCATCATCGGTCTCATCATCAGTCTCATCGGTCTCATCAGTCTCAGTCTCATCGGTCTCATCAGTCTCAGTCTCATCGGTCTCATCAGTCTCTCATCAGTTTCAGTTTCATCAGTCTCAGTTTCAGTCTCATCGGTCTCATCGGTTTCATCAGTCTCATCAGTCTCATCATCGGTTTCAGTCTCATCAGTCTCATCGGTCTCATCGGTTTCATCAGTCTCATCAGTCTCATCAGTCTCTCTTCGGTCTCATCAGTCTCAGTCTCATCATCATTGGTTTCAGTCTCATCGGTTTCATCCTCAGTCTCAGTCTCATCAGTCTCATTGGTTTCAGTCTCATCGGTCTCATCGGTTTCAGTCTCATCGGTCTCATTGGTTCAGTCTCATCGGTCTCATCAGTCTCATCGGTTTTCATCAGTTTTTCATCATTCTCATCGGTCTCATCAGTCTCATCGGTCTCATCATTTTCAGTTTCATCATCAGTCTCATTGGTTTCAGTCTCATCGGTCTCATCGGTTTCAGTCTCATCAGTCTCTCATTGGTTTCAGTCTCATCGGTCTCATCAGTTTCAGTCTCATCAGTCTCATCGGTCTCTTCGGTCTCTTCGGTCTCAGTCTCATCAGTCTCATTGGTTTCAGTCTCATCGGTTTCAGTCTCATCGGTCTCTTCGGTCTCAGTCTCATCGGTCTCATCAGTCTCATCGGTTTCAGTCTCATCAGTCTCATTGGTTTCAGTCTCATCTCATCGGTTTCAGTCTCATCGGTTTCAGTCTCATCGGTTTTCAGTCTCATCAGTTTCAGTCTCATCAGTTTTCAATCAGTTCATCGGTCTCATCAGTCTCAGTCTCATCAGTCTCATCAGTCTCATCGGTCTCATCGGTCTCATCAGTTTCAGTCTCATCGATTTCAGTCTCATCAGTCTCATCGGTTTCAATCTCATCAGTTTCATCGGTCTCATCGGTTTCAGTCTCATCGGTCTCAGTCTCATCAGTCTCTTCGGTCTCAGTCTCATCGGTCTCATCAGTCTCATCGGTTTTCATCAGTCTCATCAGTTTCATCAGTCTCATCAGTCTCATTGGTTTCAGTCTCATTGGTCTCAGTCTCAGATCACGAACACTTGAATGCTTCAACTGCCACCGCTCACATTTTGTTAATGGGGATCAAAGGAAAGTTTTTCAACAGAACCACCAGTCATTAGTCATTAGGGGTTTTAATCTCTTCAAGTATTCCGTTTTCAGTCTTATTAATATTTCTGACAAATTCTTTGGCTGCACTTGTGCAGCTGTTAGCGCGGTCACTGTGGTCGTAGCTTCTGATCCAATTATTGATCAGAGATACATATTTCCATATTTTCCAAAGAAAGACTTTATTATAAATCCATCTCTTTTCAATTGTGGATGGTGCCCTGATCTACTTCTACTTCTCTTTTTTTTTTTTTTTTTTGGGAGAATTTTAATTATTCATTAAAATACCAGAATTATGATCAGCCATTTATAAGATGGATTTTACATGTCTGACTAGGATATCCCCGTAATCTCTACATGAATCAAGCACACCACCCCGTTGTCACTTCGCTTACATACATTTATGGTTTTTTTCGCCATGGATGACTGAATAATGGAAAAAAAACAAAACAAAAAACAAGATCTTGTCTTTGTATTATTATAATGAGTTTTCCCGTTGTCAGTAATGCCGTCATGCCACAGCTACGGAGGGTTTACTACTCCAGGAATTACATGCGTTTAAGGGGATGTGTTACATAAAATGAAACACTCGGGCCTCACACTTTCCTCCCAGTCTCCGGGCATCTGAGTGAACGTTGTCGCCCTTGTATCGGCTCCGTCTTTAACCATTCGTACTCTGGTAATGACTCCAACACGCTGTGTTCACTTGATCGAAGAGGAAGAGGAGATGGGGGAGAGGTAAAGAGCGGAGGCTTATCGCACAGTTAAGCTGCAGCTGCAGTTTCCATAACAACTACCTGCTAAAACCCGGCTCCCTCGACCATCATTAGAATAACATTTTTACTCGTCAAATAAGCATTAGTGGAATCTACATGAGCAATGAGATGGGAGTGACACGGAGGGAGGAAAAGGAAAAAAAAGAAAAAGTGTCGCTATCCGTCGAGCTATCATTTGAAAGCCGGAGCTTTCTTTCTTTTTTCTTTTTCTTTTTTTTTTTTTTTGAAGCAGTACATCTGAAGGTGTAATTACAGGATGTAGTAGTAAAGCAGTTTCTCTGGAAGGATGTGCGAGACGCCCAGGTGCTCGCCGCTCGGCGGTTCAGCGTAGAAACGTATTTATACGCCGGCTGGGTCTGTGAGAAAAAAAAACACATAAAACAAAAACATCCTGTGCAGAGCTCAGTGTTTAAGAGGCAGCTCCTTCATCATAACCCCCCCCCCCCCCCACCCCCCCCCAGCAGGAACTCCGGCGACCGACCGACTCAAGGAGAAATGCGTCTTTCCCCATCCAGCCTCTCTTCTGATCATGCTTCACGCCATCAACTTGAAAAGAGGATAATCAAGAGTTTAAAGAAAGAGTAACGGGAGCGGGGACACATTAAGTGGCGGCTAGTCCGGGGTATCATTTAAAATCAGCGCTGATGGCTTCATCGCTGCCAGGCTGTAACCTTGAGCGAGGGCTGGCGGGGGCCCTGGTGACCGGGGAGGGGATGGGGGAGAGGGGACCGGGCTCTCTTTGCATTCACATTCAGCTCAGCAGGCACCCGGGGGCTATAACCCTGAGAATCCGTATTAGGTGAGCCAAAGTCACCATTAATATAGAGCACTGGGCCATACTATAACCTTACACTTCACATCTCTGGGGCGTCCTGAACTGAGAAAAAATGGTACTTTCGAACAATCACTTGGGAGGACTTTCAAAAGTGACCTCTTACCAAAGTCAATCCGTTTGCTTTTCTCTCTTTTTTTTTTATTCATTTTTTTTTTTTATCTGTGTTTGCTGTCCCTGCTCAATCTCTCCATCTCTGTCGGGCTTTGCCCGTAGGCTCCGGGTGGGGGGGGCGCCGTGCTCCTCGGCCGGTCACGTAATAGAGCCCGTCCCTCGCAATTACAGATTAGAGCCAGAACACGGGTCCGGACCACGCCACCTCCCTCCGCCGTATGAAACACGCCAAAACAATATCACAGATTAACAGATCTACATTGCAAACTAAAGAAATAAAAGGAATAAGCAGACAACCAGTCACATTTAAGAAACGGCTTGTCCTCGCAGACTTTTGGCTCAGAACATGTGGACATAAGATTAAATATCCTGCCACCAGTGACCTTTTTAAAGGCTATTTAATTATTAATATCCCATAGAAACCAGACCTTTAGGTCTTTTTTTTTTTGTTTTTTTTTTAACCATTCTGACCACGGAAACATCTGATTGTTCAACACCCGCTGAAACATTTTTATATGTCGAGTTTCGTGTTGAGACTTTATCAACTGAAAATGCCGGCGCTCGTGTCGCAGGGGTCATAACGGGTTAAAATACACCTGACGGTGGAGAAGCTCACGTGTCGCAGCTTCACGGATGCTAGAGGCCAGTCACATGGTTGCCACCCCCCCACCCCCTCCCTCCTGAGACCCCTAAAGCCAAATCTGTGATGGTTTGGTGATCTAAGAACATCTAGCCACAAACATGCTAGCTTCACGCCGTCATCAAGGCATCTCCAGCATGAAAAAGACGGTTTTCCTGCATTGAACGGGTGCACGTGAACCAGCACGCTGTTGGAAACCTGCTCCAGATTCATGGAAGGTAGAGGTGGGCGGATCAATCCAAATATCGATAATATCGATATCAACGCTGGTATTGATATCGAATGATACTCGTGTAAAAAGATCGACACTCAAGCTTTTTTTTGTCTCTCCCACAACACTAAGAATCTATTGAAGTTTACGTGGGAAGTTTAATTCCTCTTTAATTCAGAATTACAATTAAATCCGAATAAAAAATTACCAATGTAAACACCTAATTCCGAATGAAAATGTGCATTCCGAATTAAACTTAATTCCGAAGTAAGTGGCTGGTTTATTCTGATTTTAAATCCGAATAGAATAATTCAGCAGTCATGTATACACTCATTCCGCTTTAAATTAATTCCGGTCTTTCTGCGCATGCTAGTTCCCTTGCCCGTCTGTTGCGATGATGACACTTATATTCCGCACTGGGCTTGTTTTTTGAAACAAAGTTTCAAGATGGCAGCACGCAGTAAACGGTGGCATGATGTTGTCGTGCCTGCTGCTTCAAAAATAAAATCAAAACAAATCCAAAAGGTGCTAATGTAGTCCTCTATGTTGTTGTTAATCGAATAAATTTGTTTTCTTCCGGTAAACGTAAATACGTAAAGACGTCCGCCCCCCCCATCCAATCAGAACCCTTCCCAACCCCCAGACCTTAAGCAGAATTGGATAAAGCCGATCAAACGTGTTTTCCATGTAAACCTCAATTCGGAATTACTATTTCCATGTAAACTCGAAGGAAAATATTTTAATTCTGAATTATTAAATTCGGAACAATTAAAAAACATCATGTAACGTGGCCACAGTGTCCTCCTCCTCCCTCCCCTCTCGTCTCATCTTTTTGACGTTGCATCATCACGTGGCTCAGTGGCGTCGGCCAAACAAGCATGCAGGTAGACTCAGTCTGGCCCCTCCCCCAGGCCCGCCCACTTAGAAAAAACATTAAGAACAGAACAATTCAACTCCAATCAATATTTACACAAAAATGTTAATTGTGATAATAAAGTTATTTTGCTGTCACCTATAAAGTTTGCCGAAATGTTATCCTACGTTTTAACAGAATAATCCAAAGACAAAAATTATAAAAGCGCCAAAAAGTCAGCAGTTTCATGATAGATTAAGCAAAATATGAAAAAGTATCGGTATCAGTATCGGCGATACTGGCCCTGTATATACTCGGTATCGGATCAATACCAAAATTCCCAAAATTGCGTCTGCGGCATCGTCCCGTCGCCTACAGGCGGTCTGAGCGACGTCGGTAGTCGGGTGCAGACACCTGCACAGACGGCGCCGTTTATACACTTTTTTCGTGACGTGACTGCAGCTTTCAGGGTTTGAATTCAGATTCTCTGTTCGCCGTACGAAAAGGATAAAAATATAAATAGCTTATTGGCGAGAACTAACGTAAACAGATCAGATCGCAGCCAAGAGGGCCGATCGCGTCTCGATCACGCCGAGCGTCGCACGGCTGAAGATTTGGCTCAGAAGCGACCGCGTGCTATTCTGGCAGTGCAAACGGCGTGCTGTTCTCCTGGCGGGAAAAAGAATAAAGCTTTTAGTTTCTGGTCATAGCAGATGGAAGAGGGAATGAAGAAAAACACCTCCAACATGTTTATTTTCCTCAGTAAAGGAAAAAAAAAAAAAAAAATCGAAGCGAGTGTTCGTCCCGAGGGAAGCGGGCGAGGAAAGCGGACCCCGTTTGTGAGAGGAAATGGTGTGTACGGATGTTTAAGGAGAGGCTCGCAGTGGTGTGTTGAAGATGTGGCTTCCAGTAATTAAAGCAATGTATCAATCTGGATTTTACAATGACACCGCGATGGGGAAACAAATAATGAGCGCGCACGAGCTGAGAAGCAGAAAGAAAAACCAAAAACGCTACACAGGATGTGTTATTTGCTCTCGTTTCAGAAGACAGACTTCATTCAGGCGGCTCCATTAATTCTTTCCACATCTGCCTTCAGAGGAGATAACAGTGAAGGTAAAACAATCACGCTCTGACGGGAGATTCTTTTATTTTTTATTTTTACGTAACATGGAAAGCATCAACATAAATCACGTGAAGGTCAAGCGCCGAGCCGGAACGAATATATAAATATGCAAACGAGCGGTCGACCTACCGTAAATACCGACGAGGAAACACCTGCTCGGAGGTGTGTTTGAGGCAGACGTGCGGCGGCCGTTCAGACGTCTTTAACGCTGCAAACTCTCGCTGAAGCAGCGCGGGCAAACCCGTCGTCGTGTTTGTGAACCGCGACCTTCGTAAATGACCGAGCTGCTGCGTTCACCGGTTGGTTAAGAGGCTCGTCAGTTTGGTAGAGAAAGCAAAATACTAGGGCTGGGCAAGTTAACGCGTTATTATCGCGCTAACTCATTAATTTATTAACGCCGACATTTATTTTATTGCGCGTTAACGCATGTTGCTCACATGCTTTTGTTTTGAAAAGTCTGTTACTGGCTGCTGCGGAACCGGGAAAGAATAAGCAGGTAAACGTGCAGAAAAGCTAAAATAGACATGGAGAACGGTAAAAATCTGTGAACTTTACAGTTCAGGTAGAAACTCAGGTAGAAATATTAACAATTCTGTCTGAAAATAAAATTCTGGACTGCAACAAAACTTTGTGGTCATTCCTCCATGTTCCATCAGATCTGCTCCATGTGTTCACTGTCCTGCTGTTCTCTAGCTGGTTACTGCAGTGCAGCTCCATCTAGTGGCTCAGATGTGTAATGACAACAGAAAGTCCAGTCCTCCATTATAAAACTAATTCAGTTCTGTGGCCCGTTTTTTAATTTCGTATTTTTGATCCAAGTCTAAAAATTGGAATATAAAAAAAACAGGCATTTTTTTCGTTTTTCGAGATTTTTTTCGTGTTAAATTAAAAAAACGAGAAACGTAATAAAATTACACTTTATTTTTTGTATTTTTGATTGACAGTTGAAAATGGAAAGAAGGAATGACACACGGATTGATAAAGTTACAGAACTTTAACATGGACATTTTCATTTTAAAGTTCTCCCAGACGGAGGATTCAACAGAAACAAGGTTTTTTGTTAAAAGTTTCTGCTGTTACCTCAGAAATTACCTGTTTTAATGTTCGGATTGTGGCTCAGGATTTTGTTAGTAGACTTTTTCTATTTTTATAAAAACAGGATTACTTTGATGCCCTGGCTGTGGCAATAAGCTTTATTTTATTTCACATTAATATGTAAATATATGATATGTATATGTATGTATATAGATCGGTGTGTATACATTGGATATAAATTTTGTTTATTTTTTTATTTTTTATTTTTGGGGGGAATATGTCCATTTAATATTTAGATTTATTTACAAGAGGCTCTATATGTTTCTAAATTATGGTTATGCACATGTGTCAGTGTATATTGATTTATGCATTATTATTTTATAAATATATTATATTTATTTTCAGATACATAGATTCATGATAGTGTTAAAATTGTCTATGCTTTAAAAAAGATTGTTTTGACATGTCTGGAATGAATCAATAAAATGAAAATGAAATGAAATGAAACATTTTTAAGATGAGATTTACACTAAATATGTGTTACTGACAAGTGCTGATGTTAAAAGTGTTTGAACAACAAATTTTATGGCACTTTAGTTCATATGGCAGCAGAACATTTAGATAAAAGTGACCTTTACACTACTTTTGAATTCATTATTTGATTTTGTTTATACAATGTGATTAATTGTGATTAATCAGGGAAATGATGCGATTAATCGCGATTAAAAATTTTAATTGTTGCCCAGCCCTAATGAATAAATAAACGAGCGGTTGACTTACCGTAAATGCCGACGAGGAAACACCTGCTCGGAGGTGTGTTTCAGGCAGATGTGCGGCGGCCGTTCAGACGTCTTTAACGCTGCAAACTCTCGCTGAAGCAGCGCGGCAAACCCCGTCGTCGTCGTGTTTGTGAACCGCGACCTTCGTAAATGACCGAGCTGCTGCGTTCACCGGTTGGTTAAGAGGCTCGTCAGTTTGGTAGAGAAAGAAAAATACCTCAGCGAGCAGATCAAGGTTACTCTGAAATACTGAAACGAGGTCCCCGGCTAACACGGACGTTTTCAGCGCTAAAGCAAAGACCGTGATCTCTCTACAGCCTGGAAGAGGTCAAATTACCATCTTTGGGTTCTCTCCTCTCCGTCGGTATTATGAAGCTTTTTTTTCCCTTTTTTTTTTTTTTTAAAGGTTTGTAAAGTTACGAAGTCAAAAGTCAGTGCCGAAGGGATTTATTCTCTCCCACATAAGACAGAGCTCCTGAACTCTGTGAAACACCTCGTTTGTAGACTTTTTCCTTCTCGGCATCACTGTGGAAACTTTTGCATAATGCCTGCCTCGTGGCCAGTTAAGCAACGCCGAAGGAAAATCCAGAGGCGATTTATTCTGCTACGCGCCGCTTTTTATACCGCGGCCAGCCCGTAAACTTCTCAAAGATGTAGTGTTTCAATTGTAACGCCGGCGCAGGCGGCGAAACGTCCCCGTCACTCCTCGCTCTTCATTTCCTTTGATTAATAATCTGGACATGTAAAGTTGTTTCTTTTTCTTTTTCCTTTCTTTTTTTCCCCAGAAGCCCACTAACAGTTGGAAGCGTTCACATGAAAATCATAATAAAACAATTTAGCGCAGTCAAACCGGATTAAATCAGAACTCACCCCTTTACCATCTTGTAACTAATGATTAATTGATTCTGTCCGTTTTCTGTGATTGCCTCATGAAAGAAACAACAGGTTGTAAATTTCGCAGTGTTACACAGGAAAGAGATAACTGTCTGGCTGCCTCTAGCAAAATATATGTGTTTAATTATTTGCCGTGATTGCAACGAGGAATGACCTCACAGACTACCTCCCTACAATTTTCATAAGGGCCGTTTCGGCTCATTACTGAGGCCGAGCCGCTGAAGTAAATTATATTTTTTTATTTTTCCACGTTACGGAGAAAACACACCAAAAGCCCATTTAAGAGGAGTTGTGTTGGGAAGTTTGCATCAACAGCTGCGAAGCCCTGTTCTGCCTTTAAAATGTTATTGCAGGGATGTCAACAGGAAATTGGGAAAAACTCTGAAGTGGTTCGCTTACAGCCAAGAAAACCAAGAAAATTTTGAGTTTTGAGCACAACATTGTGTATTTGGGAAGCATCAAGAAGAGAATAGAGATGGACTGACTATTGGTTAGGCCGATTATCAACGGCCGATATTTGGGGAATTTTTTGACATATATATATATATATATATATATATATATATATATATATATATATATATATATATATACAGTCATGGAAAAAATTATTAGACCACCACATTTTTCTTCACTTTCTTGTTCATTTTAATACCTGGTTACCACTAAACGTCATCATGTGACTAAGACAGAAAAGAAAACACTGAATGCATAAAAGCAGTGTTTTTGGCAGTACAACGCCATAGCTATTGATGTAAAAACTTAAGTGATTTAGGTTATAATCAAGAAAACCATGGAAAATAGTAAGATATCAGCTCTTAAATAAAACTCTTATAAGCAATCTTTGTGGTTATCGTTATGTTTGTTCAAACAAATGTACCTTTAGTTGTACCAGGCATTAAAATGAACAAGAAACTGAAGAAAACAAGGGTGCTCTAATAATTTTTTCCATGACTGTATATATATATATATATATATATATATATATATCGGCATTGGCCTCTCCTGCCTGCCTGTCTCCTGCATTATTCACCTCGCTTCTCTCTCCTGCCTGCTGATTGGTTGAGCGGCAGAGGCGGAGCCTCAAAAAAGAAGCTGTCATCACACACACTGGAGAGTGAGAGGAAAAAGTTTTCTTGAGTGAGAAGCTCCGGACAGAAAACACGTGTCAAAGGTAAATGAAGAAAGCTCTTCTTAAATTGTAATAAACATCCCAGAACTCTGCATCTCACAACTACTACTAACGTTACAGTGAGCAGCAGAATAACGTAAGAGCAGAGTAAACCTTAGCGGCAGCTGCTCTCGTAGTATTACGTCCCAACATATCTGTGAATTTAAAAGAAGACTGCTGGATAATATCGACATGGAAACAGTCCATGATAGAAAAGCATGTGTGTGTGATTAAGAGAGCGCATAAAAAACTCAGTTCACTTGTTTTAGGGAGCGCTAAGGTGGAGGCTGCTTAGCTTTTACCATAAATAAGTTTGTCCATCTGGCTCTAAACGCTCTGCAGACTATGTATTAGCAATGGGGAAAATACACCGTACTTTCCGGACAGTAAGCCGTTACTTTTTCTCATGCTTTGAACCATACAGCTTATACAACGATGTGGGCTAATTTACAATACAAACAATACAATACAGATATACTTTATTGATCCCCCAAGGGGGAAATTCAAGTTTCAAGTACACCAGACGCTGCAGTCTTGGTGCCGGCGTCCAGCACTCCTTCTTAATGTCCCGGTCCTGTGGGTCCGAGTGCTAACTTCCAGTTAACAGCCGTTAAAACCAGTATATCTCCACAATGGTGAATCAAGTGAATTTTCACAGGTCAGAGGAGGAAACAAACACCAACTCCGATAAACCAAACTGTCTCTTCTGGGAAGCTCCCTCAGTCCGGCGAGCGACGGAGCCGACCGTCCCAGAGCCCGGTTCATCATGCGGACCAGGTTGCCGGCGTCACCCCTGGCGGTGTCGGCCCACCAGGTCTTCCAGACGGCCCCTGCCAGGCCAGCCGACTCACCCCGGCGTGCAGACTGCTGGATAGGGGCAGCATGTCGCCGCTGCCACGTCCCAGGGCTCCCGTCCCGGCTCAGTTGCCACGGGCTAGCAGTTCACGATTAGCTTCCCCAAACCGGCCCCCAGCGACACACCGTCCATGTCCGTGGCGGCAGGTCTCCACCAGCCGCAAGAGGACCGGATCCGCACCCGCAGACAGCACGTTCGACACCCGACATGCAGGGATAAGTCACGATACGATACGCAATATTTGGCTCACAATACGACATATATCGATATTCATCTTACTTACAGTACATTTACATCATTTTTTGAAAGATTTTAAAGGGACAAAGTGATTTTGGTGACATCTTGTGAGTGTTCCAATGACTTTGTTTGAATTAATTGAACTGAAAGCATCAATTACACATTACATGGCTGACAGGCAGCTTGCAAATGCTGGACAAAATGAATAAAAGATATGTTGAGAAAAATAGTTTCATTTATTTAAACAGTGCAAATTGTTGCTTGCAAGCTTTTAAAGGTGGGACACGGGGGTTTTTGAAAGAAGCTTAGAATATCGATACCCTGTGGCTGAAAAATCGATACTCTCTGGGAAATAAAATATCGATATAATATATATATATAATATATATATATATATATATATATATATATATATCGCAGAATCGATAAAATCGCTGAGCTCTACTTTTGTGCTGCTTTGAGCTGTAAATGTTGTAAAGATGAAATGAAACGAGTGTCATTATCAGAACAACAAGGGTCTTTATCACTATTTTTTTCAATTTGCATGTATTCATTAGTTCATTAATTAGCAACACGTCTTAAACGACAGCAGGATCAGTTCCTACAGAGCTGCTGGAATAAAAATAACGCTCCCAAATAAGATCATGAACCTGCTAATCAAAGCTGTTTAACAGGAGCAAACTAGTGAAACCGTATTTATGATCCAGTCAGAAAGCTGCAGATTAATTTACCAGTTGCACCTGTTTCTTTAGAAATGCTGGAAAAACAAACAAATGTTTGGGAGGAAAAAAACAAAAAAAAAAAAACCCCACGTTTGGTCTTGAAGCTTTCATTAAAGGTGAGGCTGCCTTTGGCGCCTGTTGCCCTGATTTGATCTCGAGTTCAATTTGATTTTCTGTCTCGCTGTCATTGGTTTAACACTGACCAGTCCGGTGGGGGGAACAATGAAGTCAGTAATTCATCTCAGGAAAGGGCAGCGTCAGACCCAGCCGTCCGCCGAAACGTAATGCGCGGCCAGAAATTCATGGGATCTGGAAACGGGGCTTACCTCTGACTTCTGACCTTTCAGAAATGAGGAACCTTGAGCCAGATGACCTATTTGAATCCCGGCGCCGTTAAAAAAAAAAAGCGAGGCTGAATGATATGAGTTGGGAAAAGCCCTGCCGTCCAAAGCTAATAGTTTTCTGTCACGGTGCCACCGAGCAGAAAAGCTGCTTTATTTTAAGAGGATGCGTGAAGAGATGCATGCTTACGGTTTACTGAGAGCTTTCAGGGACAGCACTCCCTCTCTTTAAATGTATTTGACAGAAACAGAAGTGAAATGGAACTGCCAAACGGTGTTAGCAAGGGTCAAAGAATGTGGCCCATCTGTCAAAACAGGTCCAAATTGAACTCTCCTCCTCCTCCTCCTCGACTCGACCTGCTGTGAAGCCACCGCCAACCCTCGGGGCTTGAGAAGGAGATGGCGTTGGGGATGGAGGCTTGATTATAATGATTGGCACCTGCGAGAGAGGGCTTGGGCAAGTGAACGGACCATATCAAAGAGGATCAGCCGGGGCGCCGTGTGACCCGACTGTTATTAGGTGCCAAAATGAAAAGGCCGCCGCGTAGCCTTTCAAGAAATCATTTAACTGGTCACAGCTGAGTGGGACACACGCATGCACGGGCATGCACACGCCCCCGCCAAGTTACGCCGCGTACGCGGCAGTCGTGACGGCGTGCGGCGAGCGTGCTCTGAAAAGGGAAGTTGGTCCAGAAATGCAGAATTTGTTTCATCAGTGACAAGACAAAAAAAATAAATAACAGCAAAGATGTACAATAGAGGCGTCCCTGCCCACACAGATGTGTTTGTTGCTGCCATCATCCGTCGTTAACTGGCTAGTGAGGTCACGTGAGGTCACGCTGCGAGCACATCTGGATGGAAACTAAGATCTGATGCAGCCAGAGCTGAAGGAGCGACCGGAGATGTCGCCGAGTTTATGAGGGATTCTGCGAGCGAATGAGGGGCTTTTCTCAGCCCAACCTCGGCTGTAGCTCCGAGCGAACGGCGGCGTTACGAGTGAGAGCCTCCTTATTGGTCAGAGATGATCCTCACCTCACCTGACCTCAGAGGTTAAACTCTGAGGTCAGAACAGGACAAACTCCACTCCGCATATCTTCAAAAACAAACGGTTTATTTTTAAACCTTTGGCACGCTTAAAAGCATTCAAAAAACAAACATTTTTTTTTGGTTGTCGTCACACTTGGCGCCGCCAAGTCAGAGCTGTTGACAGGACTCGAGTTGAGACATAGCACCTCATTTACCTGGTGATTTCGCAGCGGTCGTGCCATAAAGAACAAAGGAAAACATCCGCAGCGCCGTCCTTTTACCCCATTAATGACTTCGCCAAGCAGATCAGGCGGATCCAGGTGAGTGACAGGTGGAGCTGTGACGGTTCAAACTGCTGATACTGGTCTTGAAGAACCTTTGGACTTAAACGGTTAAACGGTTGCATCTCCCATCGCATCCAGAAGTTTCCATCAGCAGCTGGGAATTCATTGATCCAGAAAGACGTCCGTTCTTCGACGTCTCACGAGCATCTATTTACCGGACCGACGGACAGAATCGCTGGCAGACATCCGAAGCTGCTTCATCATCTCTAAGCGTTTCATGTTGCTGCTTTTTGGTGGCTAATTGTGGAATTTAAAAATACGGTGATCCCTCGCCAATTCGCGCTTTATGTTCCGCAGTTTTAGCTACTTGCGGATTTTTCCGAAATATATAATATAATAAAAAAAATTTAATTAAATTGCGGAAATATCACAGGGTGTTGTGCTCGTTCTCTCACTGCGAAGAAATGCTGTGAGCCAGCCTGGCCCCTTTAAGAAGGTGGCCTTATGGGTAATGGAGTGTGTGTGTCGTGCGATGGCAGAATTGCAGATTTACATTCTCTGTTAACCGACAGGAGCCCAACAATACAACCTGTGTGATGTTACAAGTTCCTGTAGTACCAGAATAAAGTTCCTGTTCCATGCAGAGAAAACCGGACTTTTTCTTTTGTTGTTGTTAGCATGTTAGCCGCTAATTACGAGCCAAAAATAGCACAATAGCAGCAGTTTGTTTACTACGGTTCAGAGACCAGAGGCTGTGAAGGAAACAGAAAGACCACAGTTGAGCCTTTGTCTTGTTTCGCTGCAGTGACTCGCTACTTTTTTGTGGTTTTTAAATATATTTTAAACACATTATTGAGGCTCGGGGGGCTCCGGCTCCAGATCGCGGATTTTGATTTTCGAGGGGGGGCACCGGTCCCCATTAACTGCGAAAAATAAGGGATCACTATAAATCATATTGGTGGATTTACATTACATTTATCCATCCTCTGTGGCTGTGAAGGTAACAGAAAGACCTTTGTTTTGTTTCGCTACTTTTTTGCGGTTTTTTAAACATATTTTAAACACATTATTGAGGCTCGGAGGGCTCCGGCTCCAGTTTGCGGGATCACTGTAGAGCAGTTCAACTCCTTAAATACGTCCTATCCACCAGAAGATTTCAATTAAAAGATCAAACTGAAGTTTGGCGCCCATTTGTGGAGGCTTCTTCTTCTTCTAACGCCGTAAAAGTCGGCTCATGAAGCTAAATAAGCCGCGAGAGTTGGAACTGTAATCTTCAGTTCAGATAAAGACGTTCAGTTTCTCCTCACTGGAAGCCTGCAGTTTGTTAATAAATGCTTCCTGTCACATCTCCAGTCCAGCCGCCGCTCATCAGCCTCGTCTCTCTGCTGCCATTTCCTCATCCGTCGTGACTCGGCGGCGGCGGTGGGGCTCGCCGTCCCCCCCCCGGGGGGCCGCTTCACTCTTTACTCCCACCGTCGCGTCTCGGCGCTGCTCTGCCCTTTGCACAAACATATCGATCACCTCCACCTCCCTCCTCCCTCCTTTGTCACCTTTTCTGTCCCGGGCTAAAAATACATTTTCACAACCGGCTCGTGTCGGCGATGATGACCACCCCCCCCCCCCCCCCCCACCCCGTCTCCTCTCCTTCATCCCCTGACCCCTCTTGTCCCGCTTTAATCCTTTTTCATATTTCCATTTAAAACGCCTGCTTCACCCTAAGTCCACCACGTGACCTCGAGGCTCCTCAAGAAGATCTCTCTCTCCTCGATGGAAACCCACAAATGTGCCATCTTAAAATGAATGCTGATTGGTTTCCTTCAGCTCATAAAAACGTGAAAGCCTCTAGATGTTTACAGAGCCGGCCACTTTACGGCGGGTCAATAAAAGGAAATTGCTGCTCGACGAAGCTCTGGGAGGTGTGACTTAA
>JAGFBZ010002208.1:345000-347781 GCA_018398805.1 Hirundichthys speculiger | reverse complement strand
GAGAATAAAATGTCGAAATAAAGTCGAAATAAAGTCGATTAAAGAAATTAAAGAATGTCGAGAATAAAGTAAAGTCGAAATGTCGAGAATAAAGTCGAAATGTCGAGAAGTAAAGTAAAGTCGAAATGTCGAGAATCGAAAGTCGAAATGTCGAAAGAAATAAATGTCGAAATAAAGTCGAAATGTCGAAAAATAAAGTCGAGAATAAAGACGAAATGTCGAGATTAAAGTCGATTAAAGTCGAAATGTCGAGAATAAAGTCGGAATGTCGAGATAAAAGTCGGAATGTCGAGAATAAAGTCAAAATGTCGAGAATAAAGTCGGAATGTCGAGAATAAGGTCGATATGTTGACAATAAAGTCGGAATGTCGAGAATAAGGTCGATATGTCGAGAATAAAGTCAGAATGTCGAGAATAAAGTCGAAACGTCGTGAATAAAGTCGGAATGTCGAGAATAAACTCGATATGTTGAGAATAAAGACGAAATGTCGAGAATAAAGTCGAAAGGTCAAGAATAAAGTCGATTAAAGTCGAAATGTCGAGAATAAAGTCAGAATGTCGAGAATAAAGTCGAAATGTCGAGAATAAGGTCAATATGTCGAGAATAAAGTCGGAATGTCGAGAATAAAGTCGGAATGTCGAGAATAAACTCGTTATGTAGAGAATAAAGACAAAATGTCGAGATTAAAGTCGATTAAAGTCGAAATGTCGAGAATAAAGTCGAAATGTCGAGAATAAAGTCGAAATGTCGAGAATAAACTCGTTATGTAGAGAATAAAGACGAAATGTCGAGATTAAAGTCGATTAAAGTCGAAATGTCGAGAATAAAGTCGAAATGTCGAGAATAAAGACGAAATGTCGAGATTAAAGTCGAGTAAAGTCGAAATGTCGAGAATAAAGTTGAAATGCAGTTTCCAGAATTCCAGAATCGGTGTAGTTTCTTTTTCTGAATAGGTGCAATTTCTGACACAATCTCTTTAAAGTACGAATACTTATTATAATACTGTGTCTATGTGATAAAAGCACATAGACACAGACATTTTGTCGTGAAGAATGAAAAAAAAATCATTGTCCACAATTTTTTTTCTCAGTGTGGCCCTAATACTCCGTCGTACTTTCTAACTTTCTTTCTTCTCTCTTTTTTTTGCGGGGGGGGGGGGGGGGGGGGGGGGGGGGGGGGGGGGGGGGGGGGGGGGGGGGGGGGGGGTGGGGGGGGGGGGGGGGGGGGGGGGGGGGGGGGGGGCTTTTTTTTTTTTTTTTTTTTTTTTTTTTTTTTTTTTTTTTTTTTTTTTTTTTTTTTTTTTTTTTTTTTTTTTTTTTTTTTTTTTTTTTTTTTTACTTTTTTTTTTTTTTTTTTTTTTTTTTTTTTTTTTTTTTTTTTTTTTTTTTTTTTTTTTTTTTTTTTTTTTTTTTTTTTTTTTTTGGTTTTTTTTTTTTTTTTTTTTTTTTTTTTTTTTTGAAAACAGGTTATTTTATGTCTCTTTTAAAGGTGGGGTAGGTGATCATTTTTTGCAGCACTTTTTACAATATTGCCTGAAAACCTTTTCACATTCCCATTGCACCCCCCCACCTTTGGTGCTGTATTCTGAGGGGCCCCTAGTGATCAGAGGGCCCCTAGTGACCAGAGGGCCCCGGTCCGACTGTGTTCAGAAACGTGGTTGATGTCTTTTGACAATCCAAACTGTGAAAAGCTTTGAGTCGTGTTGAGATGCAAAATAAGATGCAACCAACTGTTGCCAGTGTTTCAGGAGGCGTCCTGGTTTACGTTTTTAACCAGCTCGTCCTGGTTTACGTTGTTAACCAGTTCGTCCTGGTTTACGTTTTTAACCAGCTCGTCCTGGTTTACGTTTTTAACCAGCTCGTCCTGGTTTACGTCTTTAACCAGCTCGTCCTGGTTTACGTTGTTAACCAGCTCGTCCTGGTTTACGTTGTTAACCAGTTCGTCCTGGTTTACGTGACTTTTATGTGAAAAAGTTCTCAGTGATGTCATGTGCTGCTTGTGTGAAGGTCTGCAGATTTCTGTGACTGTTACGTCAATGACACTGAGCTTCTGAGCTTCGTTTAATGCGTTTTAAAAACCAACGCCACTGATGAATTATTTATGGTGCTGATGAACAGTAGTGTTTTTGGAATTCTTATAAGCTACATTGTAAAAGAAAATTGTAATATAACAGAATTTTACTGTCTATTTTACAGATTTTTTTCTGTATTTTTAAAATACCATTTAATTTACAAAAACAGACAGTGATTTTACATGTCAAATGTAAAATAACATTAAATCACTGTAACTGTGAAAACACACAATATTTCTGTTCTTTCATAAAAAAAAAACCCATTAGAAACAATATATTTATTGTTAAAATACGTTCAGAAATATATCATAATTTCACAAATATTTGTCTGTTATTTAAGGGAATAAACTGTAAAAAATCGATTTTAAAACAAAAAAAAGAGGAAAAATTAATAGTAAAAATTTGTAATTTTACTATAATTTCTTTGTTAATTTCTTTGTTAATTTTCATTGAAAATAACTACAATTACTCTCATTTCTAGATGGTAACATTTATTAACATTACATTAATAAATTATTATTTATATTTATTTTGAAAGGACATTTGTGTCACCTGAGTTAAGTCTGTCTGTGTTTGAATGAGAACCCGTGACTTTGTTTAATAAAGTGTGTAAAACAAAACTTGTGTTGTGCAAAAACAGGAAGTTGACAAAACTCTCCTTTAGCTAGCGCCATGTGTTGCAGACCAGGATCCACTACAATACAAAGAC